>PVJS01035417.1:0-21026 GCA_004027185.1 Glis glis | reverse complement strand
AAAAAAAAAAAAAAAAAAGTATAACATAACATTTAGGGAAAAATATAGGAAATAATATTTCTATATTTTAGAAAAAATAGGAAAATATTCTAAGTTATTTCTCAGGATTAAACTCCTTTTCTATTGTCATTAGATTTCCAGATGATTTGAAAACTCACCTTTATCATTTCCTCATAACCACGGTCTGTTTCTAAGTTTTAACATTCTATTCTATATTATTTATTTATTTATTTATTTATTGTACTAAGGATTGAACCCAGGGGTGTTCTGCCTCTAAGCTACATCCTTAGCCCTATTTTATTTTTTATTTTGGAACAGGGTCTAAGTTACTTAGACTAGCCTCAAACCTGTGATATCCTGTCTTAGCCTCTCAAGTGCTGGGATGGCAGGCATGAACCACCATGCACAGTTTCAGTGTGTGGTATATTTAAAAAAAAAACTTTTTAATATGTGTCACTGTGTGAAATAGTAGTCTTTCAAAATATCCCAGGGCTCCAATCCTGAAGGAAGGAAGTTAAGAACAGTGAGGTCTCTTAGGACAGGGAACTACCAAGGGAAGTTGATTCTGAATACAGGTTAGTGTGAGGTCAGTACAGAAGTGGAACACTGGGGCCACTTTCCTGGGGTTCTTAAGGCTGTCCTGATGAGAAATATAGGTGTCAGCCTGAGAAAAGGCTGGTGCACAGGTTCAATAAGTTTAAGTATGGAGAATGGAAGGATGTAGGATCTTAAAGCCAAATATGTACTCATTTGATATACATACATACATACATATGTATATGTATGTATATATTTGGTGCTGGGGATTGAACTCAGGGCCTTGTGCATGCTAGGGAAGTGCTCTGCTTCTGAGCTACATCCCTGGCCAGTAAGTAATGTTTCTAAATAACTAAATCACCTATTGAACACAGAAACCTCCACGGCACCAAAGCAAGGTGTTTAGGTGTCCCTTACTTTTCCAGATATCCTCTAGCTGCTCTATTCTGACTTTCTTTCCTCTTTAGGCAGCCTTTGGAAGGTCTTGCAAGGTAGGAGAAAATGGAAAGGATTTTCTAAAAGGGAAGAGAAATAAGAATGAGAATAGATTCAAGGAATGCCTAGCTATGTACGTTTAATATCTTTAGAAATGCCTTCAAAGTTTCAGACATTTCAGTCTCATTGCATTAATTATAAAGAATGATTAATGTACTTAGAAAGTTTCTGCTTGGCCTTGGGCAAATTTATCAATAGGAAGGGAAGAGAATATACTAGTTAAATTTTTTTTTTGGTTTTTGTTTTTGGTACTAGTGATTGAACCCAGAGATATTCTCCCTCTGAGATATACCCCCAGCCCTTTTTAGTTTTTATTTTGAAATAAGGTCTTGCTAAGTTGCTAAGGCTGGCCTTGAACCTGTGCTCCTCCTGTCTCAGTCTCCCAAGCACTGGAATTATAGGCATGCACCACTGTGTCCTGTTTCCTTTCATATTCTTAAAAGCAAAAGCTTTATTATTCCAGCTCTTCATTGAGTCATTTTTGGTTGGGGAAATTGGATCTGTTTAGAGCTGTAATAGGGTCTTGACCATAGAGGGGGCCTCCTGTCCCTTTTTCTCTGATAAATAGCATTTTCCAGTTCTGGTAGCACAATGTGGACAAGGCTGAATATTTTGTAAGATTTTACCAGTCAGGGGAATAAGCAAAAGTGAATATAGAGAGCAGCATGCAAAAAGATAGTTTTCCATATGCTGTCTGGTTTTAGTTGTTTTCAGCTTTGTTTTGTTTCTAGCTCTTGGCTTGCCTCAAAGTGACAAAAAACATCTTTTCCCTACCACTGAGGGATGTATAGACTCTAAATTATTATTATTATTTTTTTTGCGGTACTGGGGATTGAACCCAGGGGCATTCTACCTCCGAGCTACATTCCTAGCCCTATTTTTTTTTATTCTTTATTTTGAAACAGGGTCTCACTAAGTTGCAGAGGGCCTTGCTAAGTAGCTGAGGCTGGCCGTGAACCCGGATCCTCCAGTCTCAGCCTCCCAGGTACTGGGATTAGACTCTAAATTATTTCAAACCCAAAAGAGAGGTAGGAGGATGCTTCCTTCCTGAGTATACCTATGTCTTCCATAAGAAGTTCTATCTAACTATATCACAGTAGCTTCCATAAGACAATCATATCTAGCTATATCACAATAGCCAAATATCCTTACTAGAGATAAGCATGTGGGTGAGTTGGGAATTTGTTATAAGCTTTTTGTGTAATGGATCTGTGCTATATATAATATGCATTTATTTGTTTATTTATTTATTTATATTTTGGGGGTTACTGGGAATTGAACCCAGGGACATTCTACCTTCAAGCTGCACCCCCAACCTTTTATATTTTGAAACAAGGGCCTCACTACGTTGCTGAGGCTGGCCTTGAGCCTGCAATCCTCTTATCTCAGCCTCCTAAATACTGGGATTACAGGTGTGCAACCACCACACCCTGCTTGTGCATTATATTTGTGTCCATTTTATGACTTTTATAATAAGGGCTGCAGTGTTACATAATCAAAAACAATAGACTAGAACTCCTAGTCTGATCTGCCAGTAAACAGGCTTGTCTGCTTTACCAAGTGAATCTGTCCACACTTTGTGGAGAGATTAGGCTATAATTAGCCTATACTTTTATAATTTCAACTATAATTGAATTATTTTAAATGGTTATAAAATTTGTACTCGAATGCTTCGCCTTGTGATATATTGGTCTATTTAATGTGATGCTGAGACAGTAAAGGCCCAGTTGTCATTCTGTGAGAAAATATGATCCATTTTATTATAATATAATTTATTTATTTTTGTGTGGTACTGGGGATTGAACCCAGAGGCATTCTACCTCTGAGCTACACCCTCAGCCCGATTTTATTTCTTATTTGGAAATAGGGTCTCACTAGGTTGCTGAGAGCCTCACTAAGTTGCCGAGGCTGGCTTCAAACCTGCGCTCCTCCTGTCTCAGCCTCCCAAATACTGGGATTATAGGCATGCGCCACTGCGCCCAGCTATAATATAATTTAAATGGCAGGTTCTCCATTATGGTGACAGGTGAGATATGCTTATATTCAAGAGGTCATGGGAACTAGCTAAAGTTTTTTTTTTTTTTTTTTTTTTGGTGGTGCTGGGGATTGAACCCAGGGGTATTCTACCTCTGAGCTACACCCCTAGGCTCTTTTTAAATTTTTTGTTTTGAAACAGAGTTTCACCATATTGCTGAGAGTCTTGCCACGTTGCTGAGGCTGCCCTTGAATCTGCAATCCTCTGTCTCAGCCATCCATGTACTGGGATTACAGGCATGTGCCACCATGCTTGGCTGCTATAAGTTTTTTTTTAATAAAGTAAATATTTACCTCTTCATCATATATGCATTTAGATGTCTTAAATAGAATGTAATTTCATGTAGTTATATCTATATTTAGATTCTGTTTTAATTCTTTCATATATTCAACATTTCTTTAAAATTTTTAAGTTAGATAAAAAAGCAATCAAAAGCACTATATACTAAAGCAATATAATATCATGAGTAAGTTATTTGGTATTCATAGATGAAATCCAAAGATTCCCAAACTGATTTGACTTACTACCCCCTTTTCAGAAAAAAAAAATTACTCTGCACCCCCATGGATATCTACCTTCTTTAAGTGAATAAACAGAAAGCTCTAGTGATGAGTTTGCGTTGTTTCATGTATCTCTGTTTTGTTCCAGCCCCTCTGGGGGCAGTACCGCCCACTTTGGAACCTATGAAATAGACCGATATTCTGTTATTTTCCCCCCAGAGTGAAAAGCTTCTTTTGTATGATACAGTCCAGAGTGAGCTAGAGGAGAAGATAAGAAGGCTGGAGGAGGACCGACACAGCATCGACATTACCTCGGGTAAGGGGGGCGGTGTGATGGTAGTGTTTGTGACACTGAACCTTTTGCTTACTGTAGTGTCTTGTGATACTGTAGTCTTCTAATTAATATTAGTGTTATGTAAACAAAATGTCCCAACAGAAGGGAAAAAGAAACTTCTAAAGACTTTGATATGATTGTGATTGTTACTCTGACTTGAACTTAGATTTTAGAAGGACATAAAAATGGAGCACATGAAAAGAAGTGTTGACAGGAACCTGACTGGAAATAGAAATGTGTCGGGAACCTACTGTAAGAGAATAATCCAGGAAGACAGCTACAGTGTATGTTCTTCCCTCTCTTGAAAGACTGTCTTGTGGGACAAGGAATACAAACCTTTTCTCTTTGGCATCAAACTACAAGTGGAGAAATGTGATAGGGAGATTTTGTCTCAGAAAAAGGAAACACTTATTAGTAATTAGAACAGTGTGAAATTGGCTAGTTAAGGGGTACTGTAGCAAGGTTGTCTACATTGGGTGGATGGTTTATTAGCTTAATCCTATAGTTCTTGAGCACATATTATTTGATCTGTTCTAAATTTTATTTCTCAGGTACAGAGTAGGCCTGGTAGAGTCAACTATCCTGAGGTATAATGTCAGTGTTCCCTCACCAACTAGTTGGGTGGTCATAGACAGTTACTTAGCTTTTCTAAATCCATTTCCTTGGCTGTAAAAGGGAAGTAAAAAGAATACCTACTTGAGAAGTAACTTGAGGATTAGATGAGCCAACGCATGGAATATGTATTTTACAAAGTGCCTGATGTGCGCTCATCAATTACTAGTCACTATGTGTCAAATTGATTTTTGCTTTAATAAAGGCAAAGGAAAATTAATAAATATATAGCTGCTCATGAAGTTATATACATTCTTATGTATATATACATAGCCCCTATTGAAGCTTTGTATAGTTTTATATGTAAATAAATAGCATCCATGGAATTATGTATTTTTTTCTCCCATGGTCACAAGAAGTCAGCTAATACTTAATACTTTGATTTGCTTGCCAGAGCTGTGGAATGATGAGCTTCAGTCAAGAAAAAAGAGGAAGGATCCTTTCAGTCCTGACAAAAAGAAACCAGTTGTTGTTTCAGATATCCTTTTCCAAGTTTGATGTTTTTTTCTCTTGGTGTACAATTTTGCATTGTGCATACCTTTATAACTTTTACTACCACACATTGGCTTTATTTAGATGGTCCTGTAATAAGCAAAAGGTGATTTGATAAAACTGTCTGAAGGCAGAAGCTGTCACTTAGATTAAGAAGGATACATGAGAGGAGAAGAGTTTTAGTCACCATCTCAACCTTGAAAATTAATATGGTTCAAATCACAAGGGCTTTGATGTGAAACATATGTTTAATATACATTATGATTTAATTCTCAGGTATACTTTTAAAAATATTTTAAATGTTTCTGAAATTGGGATTTTTTTTTTTTTTTTGCGGTACCAGGGATTGAACACAGGGGCGTTCTACCTCCGCGCTACACCCCCGGCCCTATTTTTTATACTTTTATTTTGAAACCGGGTCTCACGAAGTTGTGGAGGGCCTCACTAAGTAGAGAGAGAGAGAGAGAGAGACAGGGGGAGAGAGAGAGAGAGAGAGAGCTGAGGCTGGCTGCGAACCCGGATCCTCTGCCTCCCAAAGTACTGGGATTACAAGCATGCGCCACCATGCCCGGCTGAAATTGGGATATTTTTAATAACTAATGTGCACATTCAGTCTTGGCATTTCCTATGGCACCTTCCTCCTGCCCTTTTTCCTTCTCCACCTTAAAAACAGTGATTAGAAGCTGGGCCTGGTGGCACATACCTGTAATCCTAGTATTTGGGAGGCTGAAACAGGAGGATCGCAGGTTTGAAGACAGCCTCAGCAACCTAGCGAGACCCTATTTCAAAACAAAAAATAACAAAGGGCTGGGGCATAGCTCATAGGTAGAATGCCCGTGGGTTCAATCCCCACAAAACAAAACACAATGATTAGGTTGGTGATGTATTTTACAATCAATGACAACAATAGCATAGGATTTAGGGAATATGCATATGGCATCAGAAGCACTAAAATATATTTATCTTGGCACTAAGTTTTCTTTTTTTTGTGTGTACTGAAGATTTAACTCAGGGGTATTCTGCCTCCAGGCTACACCCCCAGCCCTTTTTATTCTTTATTTTGAAACAAGGTCTCACTATGTTGGAAAGGCTGGACTCAAACCTGGGATCCTCCTGTCTCAGCCTCCTAAGTATTGAGATTACAGATGTTCGCCACCACACCCAGCTAGCACTAAGTTTTTTGAAGAATAATTTGAAGTCAGAATTCAGGATGCCAAAGGATTATGTCTGTAAATCATTGTTTTGTTCTCTGAAAAGTGGAACTTTGGTAATAGAATTCAAAGTATGTTATTCTTACAGCTAAAGTAACCTTGACTTTTCAACGTCCATATATAGTTTATATGCTACAAGATCTTGATATTCTTGAAGACTGGACAACAATTAGGAAGGTATGATTAAAGAACAATGAAACACAAGTATATTTTTACAGTCTGCTTTTTAAAATTGTGTGTTTTTTCATTAATATATGAAAATATACCTTTTTTTTGCAGTACTGGGGATTGAACCCAGGGACATTCTTTTTTTTTTTTTTTTGCAGTACAGGGGATTGAACGCAGGGGCGTTCTACCTCCGCGCTACGCCCCCGGCCCTATTTTTTTTATACTTTATTTTGAAACCGGGTCTCACGAAGTTGCGGAGGGCCTCACTAAGTAGAGAGAGAGAGAGAGACAGGGAGGGAAGGAAGGAGAGAGAACGCTCACATGCGCGCGCCCACGCGCGAGCTGAGGCTGGCCGCGAACCCGGATCCTCCGGTCTCCGCCTCCCAAAGTACTGGGATTACAAGCCTGCGCCACCACGCCCGGCAGAACCCAGGGACATTCTACCTCAGAGCTATACTCCCAGCCCTATTTTTTATTCTTTATTTTGAAACAGAGTCTCACTAAGTTGTGGAGGGCCTCACTAAGTAGCTGAGGCTGGCCACAAACCTTTTAAATATGCTTTGCTTTGGTAACATTTTATATAAGGCAGTTAATGCTATTACAAATAACAGTGGACTGCAGGAGTATTTTAAGAATTAGAAACATGTCAGCAGTTTGTATTTTCCTATAATAATATAATTGATAATTTATGCAAGTGTACAGAAAAGATTTATTTAGTTTACCCAAAAATAATAATATCACTATTTTGTGCCTAGTTGCTTATCCTGGACCTGGCTCATAGAAGGTACTCAATAAATATTTAATGAACAGAAGTGAACATTTGAACCCTTATTAATATGTCTTGTATTCTATCATTAGGCAATCAAGAATTATAGGCCTTTCTGTGCTTATTTAAAAATAGAACCTTATTTTCCTTATTAAAATTTTCCATTTTTGTAAACTCCTTAGTTGAGAGTTAGAAATTATTTCAGGCATTCATAACACCTCTAGGAGAAATTGTTATTTTTGTGTATATTCTTTATGGCCTTAGACATTAAGGATCTTTTAGAGTAGCTAATGGCTATATTTTACTGTATTGGTTATTGAGCCGATCAATAGTGTGGTTTATGTGAAATAGATACCAAAGTATACTTTCAGTCTCAACTCAGACAACTTTTTTTCTCTTTATTTTGTATAAGGCAATGGCTACACTGGGTCCACACAGAGTGAAAACAGAACGTAAGTCCCGGGTTGAGAAGACTTGTGGGATTGGGGTTGTGCAGTCAGCTGCATACCGCAGCACTCCCCCATCGGGGCATCCCTCCACCAACACACCCGTGCTGGAAATTGTGAGGGATTCTTCTGGAGTCTCTTGTTTCATGTTAAAGTTTCAAAATTTCTGGATGCAGTATATTATTATTATTTCTTCTTCTTCTCCTCCTTCCCTTCTTCCTCTCCCTCCTTCTTCTGTGTGTGTGTATGTGTGTGTGTGGTACTGGGGATTGAACCCAGGGGTATTCTACCTCTGAGCTATACTCCCAGCCCTATTCTATTTTTCATTTTGAAACACAGTCTCACTAAGTTGCTAAGGGCCTCGCTAAGTTGCTGAGGCTGGCCTTGAACCTGTGATCCTCCTATCTCAGCCTCCCAAGTACTGGGATTACAAGTGTGCACCACCACGCCTGGCTGCAGTATATTTCTTCTTTCAAAATTAAGCTACATTGCTTTTGCTAATAATGGGTCAGTAATTCAAAAAGTATTTATTCAGTGTGTTTTTATTGGCTCAGCAATTCTTTAGGGGAGATGTTTGAAATTCATAGATTGGCTTCAGTCTAGTGAATCTGCTAAAGTTGTGTACAAAAAATTTTTTTTTAATTAGGGTTTTTTTTAACCTAGGGGCTTCTACGTTTGAACTACACCCCCAGCCCTTTTTTATTTTTTATTTCAATAAAGGGTCTTGCTAAGTTGCTGAGGCTGACCTCCTGTGATCCTTCTGTCTCAGCCTCCTAAGTACTGGGATTACAGGTGTGCACCACCATGCCTGACTTGAAGTTAGATTTTTTTGTGTGTGTGTGGTACCGGGGATTGAATTCAGGGGCATTCTACCTCCGAGCTACACCTCCACCCCTATTTTTTTTTTTATTCTTTATTTTGAAACAGGGTCTCACTAAATTGTGGAGGACCTCACTAAGTAGCTGAGGATAGCTGCGAACCTGTGATCCTCCTGTCTCAGCCTCCCAAGTACTGGGATTACAAGTGTGCGCCACCACGCCCAGCTTGAAGCTAGATTTTTAAAAAACATATACTAGCCGGGCATGGTGGTGCATGCTTATAATCCCAGTACTTGGGAGGCTGAGACAGGAGGATCGCAGGTTCGTGGCCAGCCTTAGCTACTTGATGAGGCCCTCTGCAACTTAGTGAGACCCTGTTTCAAAACAAAGAATAAAAAATAGGGCTGGGGGTGTAGCTCGGAGGTAGAATGCCCCTGGGTTCAATCCCCAGTACCGCAAAAAAAACCCCATATATTAAATACTAAGAAAAGGTCTTTCTAGTCATATTCCAACAGATAAAGTAATCTAAGAGATGTTTCCACTTTATCTTTACCCCAGGGATTACTCTAAGCTTCATATCATGTCAAGAAATTGCAGCATTATTGTAGTAAAGTGTCACCCTTGGGAATGCCCTGGAATGGTGGCTGCCTCAGTCTCTAGTGCTGTGGTTCTTACATTGTGAGGTCATGGATCCCTCTGAGCGTTTCACTTCCTATTTGAATGGGTTTTCCCCACCCCCTGTTATCTTTTGTGTTTTATCCTATTAGTTTTCTTCATAACATTTACCTCAGTTTGTATTTTCATATGTTTACTTGTTTATATCTCATGACTGAATTGTGAGCTCCATGAACGTTAGTGCTACATCTCTTTTAGTCAGTTTTCCCCCCAGCATCCTGCACAATTGCTTGTGTATAGGAAGTGCTGAGACAATGAATGAATGAATGGATGAATGAATGAATGAACAAACACACACATGCACACTCGTACTTACTGAATACATTCTACGTGCCAGGCACTATTTTAGGTTCCAGGGACACAATAGTGAAAGAGATAGACCTCCTGGAGCCTCCTTGGGGGAAATAGAATAAGCTATATGTAAATAAATAACTAAGGTAGTTCCAGATGGTAATAACTGTCATGAAGGAAATATAAAGTTGTGATGACGATTAGTTGAGGAGTGGTTGGGGTAGAGTGGTTGGGGAAGACGTCTCTGAGGAGGTGACATCTGAATGATGAAGAGATCGCTACTTCATGATACGCTATGCTTTTGACAGTGTGCTTCCATAAGGAACGTTTTTCCCTGCATGAGTTTATCTGACTAATGTGAAACCATTTGTGGAATTTAAAAATTCTTTTTTTTTTTTTGTGCTGGGGATTGAACCCAGGGACATTCCACCTCTGAACTACACCCCCAGCCCTATTTTTTATTCTTTGTTTTGAAGTTGCAGAGGGCCTCAGTAAGGAGCTGAGGCTGGCTGCGAACCTGTGATTCTCCTGTCTCAGCCTCCTAAGTATTGGGATTACAAGTGTGTGCCACCATGCCCAGCTAAAAATTAATTCTTTTTAGGATTAAAGGCCTGGTGAATTCTTTGGGGGGGATATATATGTATATACACACACACACACACACAACTTTGCTTCTTTGGAAGTGTCAGATGCCTCACAAGGGAGAAAATACAAAAAGAATTTTCAGCCAAAATCAACTGATATTTTCAGTACTACTTAAAACTGGTAGCAGTAATTGATAATGTATCTGCTTCCCCTTCTGGCACTAGTCTCCTTAATTGATTTATTGTTCATTGTTTACATTTTCAATTTTAAAAGCTTAGTAAATTATATAAAGGAGTGGAAGAAAATTCTGTTGTTTTTATTAGGTTTTAGATTTGTTAACTAAGAAATATTTTTAGTGTCTTTTCGCACTTATGCGTGGATTGGTGTTAACTCTTCATGTTCTGACCCTTTTGTTCTTCTGACGATGTATTATTAATGTAACAGTTTTTGAACTGATCCCTTTAGCACCTGTGAAACTGGAAAAACATCTGCACAGTGCTAGATCCGAAGAGGGAAGACTGTATTATGATGGCGAATGGTATATACGGGGACAAACAATATGTATTGATAAAAAAGATGAATGCCCTACAAGGTAAGAAGCTTTTGTCATGTTAATGTTGCTTAGTAGTAGTGTTTATAGCACCATTGTTAATGATATTTGCAGCCTCCATAGGGCGTTCATAATTTGTCATGTTAATGTTGCTCAGTAGAAGTTTTTTTTTTTTTGCGGTACTGGGGATTGAACTCAGAGGCATTCTACCTCCGAGCTATACCCCCAGCCCTATTTTTTGTTCTTTATTTCTTTATTTTTTTTTGCGGTACCGGGGATTGACCGCAGGGGCGTTCTACCTCTGCGTTATACCCTCGGCCCTATTTTTTTATGCTTTATTTTTGAAACCGGGTCTCATGAAGTTGCGGAGGTCCTCACTAGGTAGAGAGAGAGAAAGAGAGAGAGAGAGAGATCACGTGCGCGCGCATGCGCGCTGAGGTTGGCCGCGAACCCAGATCCTCCGGTCTCCGCCTCCCAAAGTACTGGGATTACAAGCGTGCGCCACCACGCCCGGCTGACTTGTTCTTTATTTTGAAACAGGGTCTTGCTAAGTTTCGAAGGGCCTCACTAAGTAGCTGAGGCTGGCCACGAACCCGGATCCTCTGGTCTCAGCCTCCCAAGTACTGGGATTACAAGCGTGCGCCAGCACGCCCGGCTAGTAGAAGTGTTTATAGCACCATTGTCAATAATCTTTGCAGCTTCAATAGGGTGTTCATAATTTGTCATGTTAATGTTGCTTAGTAGTAGTGTTTATAGCACCATTGTCAATAATCTTTGCAGCCTTTATAGGACATTAGTAAATTGTTAGTTGCCTCTAGGCCCTTTTTAACTTCACATATGATTTGATTACATGTGTGTGCACAAGTGTTAATAATTAAATATCAGACTTCACATTAAGTTCATGAACACAAGCATTAACACAATTAGAAGTGCTAGAATTATTTATCCATATAAGTGATGCTGTTTGTTAATTCTTACAGTAGATGACTTGTTATGATCCTAATATAATGATCTTTAAATCAGACTTGTGAATTTTTGGTGGACCTATGAATCCTTAACTTTTTGAGTCTGCTACAGTATTTTAAGTAAAAAGAATTTATATCAATTAAGGCAGGAATTTATATCAAGTAAGGTAGGAAATGGAAAATTAATGAAAACTTTAAGAGTAATAGTAAAGTATAACTTGAAAACTGGAAACTACTTTTTAAACTTCTTAATAACCTATTTAGGCCCAAATAAAGTCTTTTTATAGTTATTTATATAGTCTTCTAAGTTTTATCTAGCTGTGGCTTTTTTTTTCTTGATATTGGGGATCGAACCCAGGGGTGTCATACCTCTGACTACACCCCCAGACCATTTTTTTTTGAAATAGGATCTTGCTAGGTTGCTGAGTAACTGTGGCCTTTTGAAAATACTAATGTGAATTACTGCTTTCATTCCTTTTGTAGTTGAGAATTTAATTCTCAGAGCACTAGCCTTCTACAATAGGAAAATATTTTTTTCTAGGTAACAATGGTAAATAAAGAATTTGAGTTTAGAATGTTCATTTTCAATGTACAGTGATTTAAATTGGATTATAATGTCATCTTTAAATTTTCAGGATTTCAGAAACATAATGTGTAACTTTTCTCCTAGAGGTTCATTGAGCTATTATTAAATCATGCATGGTACTCTGGGATTCTTCTTTTTATTTTTTTGGTTTTGGGACATATTACTACTACTTAACATTAAGGTGGTTAAAAAAGAAGATAAAACACAAATCTGCTTCTTGGAAAATTTCTATGTAAATGTTAGTAATGTAAAAAAAATCCATCTAATACTGTAGATTGTTTGCTGCTGCGAAATAGGGGTTAGTGTTTGAAAGATTTCCTACAGTCAAGGCTAATATATGTTGGGGGTAATATAAGTAATTATTTTAGATCCACTCTTATCTTTTTGGGGGGGCTGGGTGGGGATGGAATAGTAATGATGTTCATTTTATACAGCCGTGTGTTGCGTAACAGTGGGGTATGTTATGAGAAATGCACGTTGAGGCATTTTTGAGGTTGTGTGAATACCATAGAGTGCTCTTCCACACACCTGGCTGAGGCAGGCTAGTCACCTGAGGTGGCCTCTAGGTGCAGTCATGGATGCGGTAAACATGAGACCTGTGAGGCTGCTGGTGATGTTGTAGCACAGCATGCTGTTTCACAGCAAACCTTTTTAAAAAATATATAAATAGAAGGAGTATACTCTAGAATTATGACAAGAAGTATAGTAAATGTGTAAACCAGTGACAAAATCGTTTATCATCAAGTATTTTGTACTCTACATAATTGTATGTGCTATAGTTTTATGTGACTGGCAGCTCAGTAGGTTTTGTATGCAGCATCACCACATACAGCAAGTGATGTATCCTGCTGTGTTTCCACAGATCTGACCATCAGGGGACAGGAAGTTTTTAGCTCCATTGTAGGGAACCATTGTTCATATGTGGTCTGTCATCTGAAATGTCATTATGCAGCACACGGCTGTAGATCTAATAGAAAGTAAATTTTACCAACACTATTAGGAAAAGAAAGGATGTTACCTATCAAGTATTGCTGAATCTGATATTCTTGATGCATGCCCTGACAATAGTGCAGCATTCTGGTAAATGACAATTATACACCTGAATCTATGGTCCAGCTTTTTTTGTTTTATAGCTAGTAATCTAAAATGAGGCAAGCAGGCATATTGTAATTCATTCATTCATTCTTCCTTTTTTTTCCTTTTTAGTGCCGTAATTACAACAATTAACCATGATGAAGTTTGGTTTAAGAGGCCTGATGGAAGTAAATCTAAGCTTTACATTTCACAGCTACAGAAAGGAAAATATTCAATTAAACATTCGTAATCATGATTTAAGTGTTATCTAAATTTACCTTATTAGTGTTACCAAGTGTGATGTGCCATGGGAGTAAAAAAAAAAAACTGTATTCAGTAACTTAATATTCTCATCAAATCCTGAGAGAATGTGTATTTGTAGTAGTACTCTAAGTAGACCTCATATTGCTATGTTATTAAAAGAAGCAGTAATCAAAATTTAATCATGATCATTACATTTATTTGCCTCCTAGGTCCAATGACCAACAGGTATATATGGTAGGGATTTCTTTCTAAAAGTTTTGTTTTTTAAAACAGTTATGCCAATCTGTTTTATATTTAATGTACTATGGCTACGTTTATCTGCAATTTTTTATTTCTCATATCTTTGTCTCTCATCGTGTTTGTAAATAAGACTGATAAAATGTTTCCTATGAGTGGTTCAATCTAGTACATTAGTGTGAAATCAGAATTGAAATTTAAACATATATATGAGTATGTATAAATGGCACCATCAGCTTATTTAGAACTGATGGCCTTATTTTACAATCTGTTTTACCCAAAATTAAACTATTGGGTTCAAAAGCTAAAAGGAGCACTTTCCCTTCTCCTCTTCCTTGATTGTATGGTGGTTACCTCTTTTTTTTTATGAATTACACTTAATTAGTAAAATCAGTGTCAAGTGATAACATGTTTCTACCTGTATGTCTTGTGACCCTTTAGAGGGCAGGTCTTCATGCCTGGTATTTATGATGCAGTATATAAATGGTGAACAGTAACTGACAGTATTGTGGTGCTTGGTATACATGTCTGATCTTTTGAAACAGATTTTTAGTGAGCCTTTTCCAGAGGTAAAAACTAGGTCCTTATTTTAATTTTATGCTTAGGGCAAAATAGACAAAGAATAATTTCCTTGAATCAATTCCCAAACTATTATTTTATCTTGGGTGTTTTTACACTTTAAAGCTATTTGGTGCAATTTAGAAAGTATCGGCATCCCTTCCCTAACCACATTCAAAATGAACTTCCGAAGCCTCAGGAACAGTGCAAAGAATTGAAGCCTCAGTAAGGCGGCACAGTTGGCTGTGTATGTATTTAGGGTGCACCCAAATCAAGGATTCCTGGTGGTCTTATGCACTTTAATTTCTGTTACAATGAGACTTAAGAGGATGAGGAAGAAATCTACATATTAACATTCAACGCAGGAATATCTGCATGATTCCGTTTGTTTTCTTACTATTTTACCTCTGCAGACACCATCCCATGCAGATCACTACTTCATAGTTGCCAAATTTTAAACCTTTTGACTTCTAAAATTCAGTATCCGCAAAGCTATGCTACTTTGTTCTGTTTCTAATTAAATTTAACAACTGTATATAATGTCATAATCAAGCCGGGCATGGTGGCACACGCTTGTAATCCCAGTTCTTGGGAGGCTGAGACAGGAGGATCCGGCTTCGCGGTCAGCCTCAGTTACTTAGTGAGGCCCTGCACAACTTAGTGAGACCCTGTTTCAAAATAAAGAATAAAAAATAAGGCTGGGGGTGTAGCTCAGAGGTAAAATGCCCCTGGATTCAATCCCCAGTACCGCAAAAAAAAGAAAATGTCATAATCAAATAGTATTTGACAGTTCTTATGTAAACAGTTTGATAAGCATTTTTAATAAGATTTGTATTTTTAAATTTAGTATATAATAAAAAGATGTGTTTGAGTGTCATTTGTAGTGTCTTGAATTACTTATGCATATTTAGTTCTTTTATTATTTGTAACCTGTCCAAGTCTTAAAAAGGATTTGAGCCATTTTACATGAATAGACATGGAGTGCTGGAGTGCTGCACAAATGTTTCTGCTTCCCTAAACCACAATTCCACTTCTGTTGGGGTATATGTAGATGTTAAAGGCAACTAAGTTACACTTAATTAAAAATATACATCGCCCATTGCTGGGGGTGGTGGCCCACGCTTGTAATCCCAGTACTTTGGGAGGCCGAGACCAGAGGATCCGGGTTTGCGGCCAGCCTCAGCTCTCTCTCTCTCTCCCCCTCTCTGCCTGTCTCTCACTCTCTACTTAGTGAGGCCCTCCGCAACTTCGAGAGACCTGGTTTCAAAATAAAGTATAAAAAATAGGACTGGGGGTGTAGCACGGAGGTAGAACGCCCCTGGGTTCAATCCCCGGTACTGCCAAAAAAAAAAATATATATACATATATATATATATATATATATATATATATACATGCGTATATATTGTACTTTAATAGAAATGCACTGTATATGTTCTGAAATAAACAAAATAATTTTAGAACTATGATATAGTACTTTGTGTGTGTGTGTGTGTGTGTGTGTGTGTGTGTGTGTGTGTGTGTTACTAGGAATTGAACCCAGGGGCATTCTACCTCTGAGCTACACCCCCAGCCCTATTTTATTTTTTATTTTGAAACAGGATCTCACTAAGTTGCTGTGGGTCTTGCTAAATTGCTGAAGCTGGCTGCGAACCTGCAATCCCCGTCTCAGCCTCCTAAATTACTGGGATTACAGGCCTGTGCCACCACACCTGGCTACATTTATTTTCAAAATGTTAATATTTATGTCCTATATATTGTTCACCATAATATTAAAAGTCAGGTGATTAAAGTACTATGAAGCCACAGGTGGCACATGCCTGTAATCCCAATTCTTGAGAGACTGAGACAGGAGAATCTCAGGTTTGAGGCCAGCCTCAGCAACTTGGTGAGGCCCTCCGCAACTTAGTGAGACCCTGTTTCAAAATAACAAATAAAATAGGGCTGGGGGTGTAGCTCAGAGGTAGAATGCCCCTGACTTCAATCCTCAGTGCCACATACACAAAAAAAGTACTGTGAGATATGCTATTGGCAATTTCCTATTAGTCTTCTGGTCATAGATTTAATTTAGGAGAATTGTTAGAAATTCTGAAATATGTCGTAGGTGCTACTGCTGTGTTTATGATCAGCTTCTATTTTAGGATCAATTTCTGGGTCTTTCCTGGCACAGCTTCCAGTTTTTCATGTTCAATCCATCTTTTTCTGCCATTTCCCATTAAAAAAAGAAAAGTATCTTAACCATCACTAATCCAATTCATGGACTAAAAGTGATTGGCAAACATTAATTGCATTCTCCTCATACCTTTCTCATTGTTTATATTGGTGGACTGGGCACAGGGTACTTCTCATTGCAGTCTTTTTCATGTAAACATTGTTTTGTTGTGTATATTACTCAGGACTCCACTTACAGAACCGTGTACACCTCGCTAATAATTACTTAAAAAGAAGAACATGGAAGTTAGTTGTTATTTGTAAGATTTTGCTTTTGGATCCAGTATAATAAAATTGAATTGCTCTTATAAGGAAAATGGATGCAGGATGAATGAATACATCAGTTAAAATTTATGCAGTCTCTTGCCAAATTGGAATGCAGACTATTTTATTTGCTTAAGATGGGGATATCTGCTGGGTATGATGGCACAGCCCTGTGATTCCAGTACTTGGGAGGCTGAGACTGGAGGATCGTAGGTTCCAGGACAACCTTGGTAACCCTGCAAGACCCTGTTTCAAAAAAAACAAAACAGAAAAAGGACTGGGGATGAAGCTCAGAAGTAGAATGCCCCAAGCTGGGCATGGTGGCGCACACTTGTAATCCCAGTACTTGGGAGGCTGAGACAGGAGGATCACAGATTCACAGCCAGCCTTAGCTACTTGATGAGGCCCTCCGCAACTTCGTGAGACCCTGTTTCAAAATAAAAGAATAAAATAGGACTGGGGGTGTAGCTCAGAGGTAGAATGCCCCTGGGTTCCATCCCCAGTACCGCAAAAAAAAAAAAAAAAAAAAAAAAGAATGCCCCTGGGTCCACTTCCCAGTAACTAACACACAAACACACACACACACACACACACACACAGATGGGGTTATCTAAAATAAAAAAAAAAATAAGAAAACTCAGAATGGGGTTAGAGAAAATGCATGTCCCTTCTGTTGTCTTTGTGGGTGAATCAGGAATTGTGCATGGCTGGTGCAGTAGGTGGGGTTTAATGGATAGTTCCCACATGGGTCCTTGTGGGCAGAGTCTTGCCTTCCCATAGCCTCCCCGAGTTCTTTTTAGAACATGGACCTTGCCACTCTGGCCCGGTCGCTGGACCAGTGTGTCCCCTGACTCACAGCAGCCAGTAATAATGATACTTGTAATTTGAATGCCTGCCATGTGCCAGGAGCTGTGTTTAATGTATACACTGAAAGTCATTATTTAACACTGTCCATGTTTAAAACAAAAGGAACACAAGTGTAAGAATTCTGACATTTTTACTCTACATATTTACCATCTATTGTGTGTGGTATATGGGGATTGAACCCAGGGGTAGTCTATCGCTGAGCTACATTCCCAGCCCTTTTTATTTTTTATTTTGAAACACGGTCCAACTAAGTTGCTGAGGCTGGCCTTGAACCTGCGATCCTCCTGTCTCAGCCTATTTATTCAAACCTTCTTCTTGGCCATATTTTTCTCAAGGTATGAGCGGCAAAGTGCTGTGGGAGAACTTGTATTTTGAAAATGGGTCTAAAACAGTTGATTACCTCAAGTTATTAATATTTATGAAAACTGCATATATATATATATTGAGCTATAGAAAGCTGAAATGTGTAAGTCTAGAATTTCTTTGCTCCTAAAGTTGAAGCTGGTGTGTTCTCTTTCAAGACACATTTTATTAAAGGAAGGTCAAGAGATGTTATGTCATACAGCCTTTAGAGTGCATTTGTTCTTTGCTTTTCTATTTTCCTGTACCTAATATAGGCATGCACCATTGTGCCCAGCTGATTAGTAGTTTTTTATTTAAACCTTATACTCGTCAGGTGGGGTAGCACATGCCTGTAATCCCAGTATTTGGGAGGCTGAGACAGGAGGATTGCAGGTTTGAGGCCAGCCTCAACAACTTAGCAAGATCCTGTTTCAAAATAAGAAGTTAAAAAGGGTTGGGGGTATAACTTGGAGGTAGAATGCCCCTGGGTTCAATCCCAGTACCAAAAACAAATACCCCCACCCCAAGCAACAACAACAAAAACTCTTATACTCCATGGTGTTAACCTTTGTGTTTATATATATGTACATATAATAACAGATTATTCACTATCCAAGGGCCAACTTGGTTAGGATCTTTCCTGCACCTACTACATGCTCTCGGGCCCACAGAGAGGCTTCTCATAAAAAGGGCCCCTATGTCCACTCACTTTTTCCTTTCTTTAGAGCTCTCCTTTCCTCCCCTGTGCAGCTGTCCATGGAAACTCTCAGTGCTGGCTGTGCCCCATGCCCCTCTGTGCAAGTCTGCCAAGGAGGGACGAGGCTCCGGAAAGCGAGACTGTTGCTTTGGCCACTGCTTGCAAGATGCTTTCTGTGCCCTCTCCTGGTTCCCTGGAGTTTTCTAACTCCATTCTGAGATTTTTAAAAAAGATTCTCTAAGATTCTGTGTCTTATATTGGTTGTTTTTCTGCCAGTTAAATAGAAAAGGGCACAGCAGGCCTGTCATACTAATGATAGGCCTTTTCTTTCTTTTTAACATGTCTTGGTGATCGCTGTGGCATGAGTGTCCCCCAAGGGTCCATCGTGACTGAAGGCTTGCCAGGTTCACGGGTGCTGCTGGGAGGCAGTGGAACCTTTGGGAGGTGGGGCCCAGGGTGAGGCCCTTAGGGTGTGCCCTTGGAGGATAGTTCTTGGAGACAATTGTTAGAAAAGTCTGAGTTTGGCCTTGCTCAACTCTGCTTCCTGGTAGAGATGTGGCTGTTCCTACTTGTGCTGCCACAGTGATGTGCTGCCATCTGCTGCCTCCACCAGAGGTCAAGCCAGTGCGGCCACCTGCTCTTGGACGTTGAAGCTCCAAAGCTGTGAGCTACATAAACTTCTTTTTCTTAGTAAGTAGCCTGTGTCAGGCACTTCATTACAGAGATGAAGAACTGACTACTATCATGATCTTTCTATAACAGCCCCCAAAGATCTACCTTGTTCTTTTTAGTGACTCCATAGTATTTTTGATAGGATAAAATGGTATGGGATTCTATGGTATGAAATACCAACACAATGTTGGTAAAGATTTCACTCATTTCATTGACTTCAGATATCAACAACATCCTGCTAAATCCTAAATCTAAATTTCTACCTTCACCACATAATTACATATCTCAAATTGCCCATGAGTCAATTTCATTGAATATGATCTTCACGTTTCTTTTAAACTTAATACACACAAAACAAAATATCATATCCTCTCCTCCTCCATTCTCCATCCTTAAGTGTACTCTATTTTGTTTCCCCCCTTGATTCATACTATCACTGAACCAAACTCAGACCTGGGAGAAGTGGTGGCAGGTGTCTAAACTCATGGATTTTGGAGCGAGATGAACTGGTTGTGAACTCTTACCACTTATCAGCTATATGGCCTTGAGCAGCTTCTTAATCTTTGGAGAATCAATTTCCCCATCTCAACATGGAAATAGTAATAATTCAAACGTTAGGGGATTGTTGTATTTGACAAATCAATATATGTTAAGTGCTTAGAATAGTGCTTGTTACATGATAAATTCTATGTAAGGGCCATTTACATATTTTACTCTTCCTCACATCTATGTAATTATACAGTACTATAGATTCTAACTGAAAAATTTTCTGAAACCATTTTTCCCCTCAGTGGTACTGGGGATTGAACCCAGGGGTGTTCTACCTCTGGGCTACACCCCCAGCCCTTTTTATTTATTTTTTTTATTTTGAAACATGGCCTCACTAAGTTGCTGAGGTTAGTCTCAAACCTGCAATTGATCCTCTTGTCTCAGCCTCCTAAGTACTGGGATTACAGGTGTACACCATCATGCCCAGGTTCAGAAACCATCGTTACCCCCATTGACGCTATCCTGGTTCTGGTCTTTGGCATATTTTTACTGGAATGATTGTGGTGGCCTAACTGGTCCCCTTGTTTCTTGCCTATTCTCTCTATAGCAAATGTTACAGTCTTTTTCTTTCATACTGAGGATTGAACCCAGGGACGTTCTACTTCTGAGCTACACTCCCAGCTGTATTTTATTTTTTGAAACAGGATTTCACTAAGTTACTGCATACTGCTGACCTTGAACCTGTGATCCTCGTGTCTCAGCCTCCCAAATACTGAGATTACAGGCATGTGCTGCCACACCCAACATGTCGTAGTATTTCTAAAACCTAGAACTCCTTTTGTTTTTTACTTCTACCTGGACTTCAGTTCCTTTACCTACCCAGCACTCTGGTTCTACTTCCTGCAGGATATACTTCCTTCCTGATCTGACCACAGGAGTGTAATGAGAACATCCATTTCTCTAATACCCCAACATTTTTTTTTTTTTTGCGGTACTGGTGATTGAACCCAGAGGTGTTCTACCTTCGGACTACACCCCCGGCCCTATTTTTTATACTTTATTTTGAAACCGGGTCTCACGAAGTTGCGGAGGGCCTCACTAAGTAGAGAGAGAGAAAGAGAGAGAGAGAGAGAGAGAGAGAGAGAGAGAGACAGGCAGAGAGAGAGAGAGAGGGAGAGAGAGAGAGGGAGAGAGGGAGAGTGAGACAGGGAGAGAGATAGAGCTGAGGCTGGCCTTGAACCTGGATCCTCCAGTCTCTGCCTCCCAAAGTACTGGGATTACAAGC
>PVJS01035416.1:0-21028 GCA_004027185.1 Glis glis | reverse complement strand
TTGTAAAAATTCCTCCACGTACCTCGCTTTGCCCTACCCCCCCTTTTTCTTCTGCTGTTGTATCTTTAAATACCCGCGTCTCCCCTTGCTGAGGGTCGATCTTCTCTACTCCTGCGTGAGATACGAGCTCGGCCCCAGTGCACTGGTTTTTTTCAATAAACCTCGTGCCTTTGCAGCAAGTCAGTGTCCTGAGAGTTCCTGGGTCGGCGCTGGGTCCCGTGGCTAGAGCGGGGGATCCCCTCTAAAACGGGGTGCCTTTCACAGGTATACTCCTAGTGAGGCACAAATATCTTCCCCCAATTTATTCTGTACATCTAGTTTAGCAGGTATTAAATTCATTCAAAGTGGAAAAAGTTTGAGTAGAATCAAAGAATACCAAGTGGAATATTGTGTGTGTGTGTGTGTGTGTGTGTATGTGTGTGTGTGTAATGAAGGGCCAATATGGCTCATACCTAGTTGAAATCCTGTTATCCTTTCTCCTTCATAATATGGGGATTTTCCATATATATATATATGTGTTTCCATCATATACATATGTACAGAGAGAAAATAATAGAGGAGAAGATTGACACTTCTCTCTGTGGCTCAGTTTAGTTCTGTTACTTGGCACAACGATGTTTACATTCACACAGAGTCCACCCCTATGGAGAAGGGCAAAGCCATAATCCATTTAAGATCTGATGAGGCAGGATAGAAGAAATGTTAGGCAGAAAGGAGACATTGGGAAGAAAAATATAGATTAAAAAATTTTTAATCTAACTTCACTCTATAGGGTGTGTTCAGTCAGGCAGAAGCCTTAATGAGCCCACACCCTTAATCATAATGGTCCCTCTCCCACCTGAAATTCCTGAGATACTTAGTTAACAAAAGACCCATTAGGAGGGTCAGGTCAGACACCACCCAGCCACCACCAGTCCAAACCGAAGATTAAGAGGAAGTTGGACCTTCACCCCAGCTACGTGCCCCAGGCCCCCCCAGATTTCCTATAAGAATAGGGGCGCAAAGATCTGGGCTGCTGCTCTCACATTCTCGAGGTGGCCCGCGTTTTTCCTTGAACGTGTATCTCCCTTTTCTTGAATTAAACCTCTTTTTCTCTGATTGGCGCGTGTAGAAATTCTTTTCGTCACTGAACCAAGGACCCCAGGGGCCCTGAGGTGTGCTTCCCTTCCCAGGCGGGGTAACTCCCAGGACTCTTCAGATTTATAGCAGTGACCCTGACAAGACCTAGCTCAGGCACACCGTGGAGCAGCCCTAACACCTGGCTCCACACTTCAGAGCGGTATAGTGCAGCGAGAGCACGGACACGTGCCTAGAATCCTAAATGCTAACAATCTGAGGGCGCATTGTCAGAGAACAATAACCAAATGCATCCAGGGACTCCCCAACTCCTTCCCCGGGACGTGCCAGGCCGACAGCTGCAAGTGCTTTGGCTCGTATCCCTTTGCTGGGATGTGTGTGAGAGAAGCACAAATATAAAATCAGGAACAAAGACATAGATCTACGGCTTAAAAGCGGCGGTTCATGCGGCCCAAGCGCCAAGCGCCAAGCGCTGAAAGCGGGAGTCAGGAGAGCAGTGGAGAAATCATGCGGGAACGGAAGGCGGAAGCGCACAAAACATAGCCGAACCCACAAAGAGCCATGCTCACACTTACATGGTGTGGTCTCATACTACCTTAGTTTGCCTTAAGCATTTCCATCCTCTGAGAGTGTCGGAGGGAAAAACAGAATGGTTAAAGATAAGTAAGCACTCACACTTTATTTTTAAAGATTAAAATTAATAACATCATTCCTAGCCATCCCATTCATAGTGCACAGACACACATGCTGGGTGATTCATAGTGACCTAGAGCCCAGTCCTGAAAGTCAGATGGGCCGGGTTCATACCTTGGTTCTACCACTGGCTAGCTGTGTGACCCTGCGCCCATGTCTTATCTTCCTGTGCCTCTGTTTTCTTATCTGTAAAATAGCTCTAATAGTAGCACTTACCGCATAAGGTTGTGGTGGATGGCATGAATTAATACACATGAAATCCTTGGAACAATCCTACTCAATGCTCAGCATTATCTCAGCGTTAGGTATGACTATGTCATTGTTATTTTTATCTTTGCCTTCCTCAAGCAATACTACACAGATTAGAGAAATAAAAATGCACAGAAAGCCAAGGACTCAGAGAGAATTTAAACTATTCAGTAAGAAAAATAATTCAGGAGAAAAAGACAAAGTTAGAAATGCATGGGTTGAGCAATAGTTCCATATGTTGTTATAATTCTTTGAGGGCATCATTTCAAATTCTGGATTATCCCAAAGCAATTCCGAGTAGCTTTTGAAGAAATATAAGTAAAAATCAATTGTATGCACACAGATAATTAGAACTCTAAAGCCTGGTTCACATTGTGCAATTTGAGGCTATGCACACGTCCTCAGGTATTGCCATTGGATGGATGTCATCTTGCATCTTCTCAGTTGCTTCTATTCAGTGCCTCACAGAGAATTGCTGAAAGGTACCAGTGCATGGACAGGAGTGGGGTGGGGGACTGGGGTGGGTGGGTACCAAATGGTTTGTCAAGTCACACCAGAGGACAGCCTCTGCTCTTTCCCAGAACCATGAAATCATCTTTGACCACATTTGGCAGCATATTTGTGCTCTGACAAGAAAGAGTGGGACACTTAGTGGGATTGACACCTGAGCCTAAAAGAAACGTGCCAGTGAAATGCCCCATGGATGACCTGGGTGTGAGTGTGCCTTTGGTGACCACACTCTGTGCAATATCAGTGCCCAATTAGTTCCACACCTTCCCTCAGGGGAATGCCACAATCTCCACCTCTCAGTGGTGCATTTGTACACATAGAGGGGCCCTCTTTAAAAACATGTGGTCTTCAACATGTGGCATTGTGTGAATCTTAAAAGAAATGAGTTGTCTCCTTCAGTCCCATGAACACCCAGTTCCTTCCTCTCCAATAACTTGAATCGGATTTTATGGCCTCTCATTTCTGCTTACATTTGGCCCTCTTTCTTCTCTCTTTTGGTTGTTACCTAGGTTGTGTCTCATGCATCACAGGCCTGAGGAAGTTTTCAGGACAGAAGATCTAGGCCTCTCATCTATGGGTCTTGTCACTTTTTCAAAGGCATGAACAACTGGGTTGGCTTCTTTTGGGACATGAGCATTTGGATGAAGCAACTTGATTATTTAAAATTGGGTGCCACCAAAAACAGACTTAAAGACCAGCGGAACAGAATAGAAGATACAGAAACAAGTCCACAAACTTATAGCCAATTGATTTTCGACAAAGGTGCCAAACATATATGTTGGAGAAAGGACAGTCTTTTCAACAAATGGTGCTGGGAAAACTGGTTATCTACCTGTAGAAAAATGGAGCTGAATCCTTACCTCTCACCCTGCATAAGAGTCAACTCAAGATGTATCAAAGACTTGGAAGTTGGACCAGAGACTGTGAAATTATTAGAAGAAGCCATAGGTCCAACACTCCATCATATAAGAACAGGTAGAAACTTCCTCAACAAGACCTCCAAAGCACAGGAAATTAAAACAATAATTAATAAGTGGGATAGCATTAAACTACAAAGCTTCTGCTCATCAAAAGAAACCATCAAGAGCTTAAAGAGAAAGCCTACGGAATGGGAGAAGATCTTTGCAAGCTATTCCTCTTACAGAGGTCTAATGTCTAGGATATACAAAGAACTTAAAAGACTTTACACTAAAAAAACAAATAACCCGATCAAGAATTGGGCAACTGAAATGAATAGACACTTCACGAAAGAAGAGATACAAATGGCCAATAGATAACATGAAAAAATGTTCAATATCATTAGCAATCAGGGAGATGCAAATCAAAACTACTCTAAGATTTCATTTAATTAGATGGCAATTAGAATGGCAAGCATTAAGAAGTCAAACAACAACAAATGTTGGCGAGGATGTGGGGAAATTGGGACTCTTCTACACTGTTGGTGGGATTGCAAACTAGTTCAACCATTATGGAGATCAGTGTGGAGATTCCTCAGAAAACTGGGAATGGATACACCATATGATCCAGCTATACCATTACTGGGTATCATACCAAAGGGATTGAAACTAGAAAACAACAGTAATATATGCATACCCATGTTCTTAGCAGCACAATTCACAGTGGCCAAATTATGGAACCAACCTAGATGTCCATCAACAGATGAATGGATTACAAAATTATGGGAAATACATACAATGGAATTCTACTCAGCAATAAAGAAGAACAAAATAACAGCATTTGCAAGAAAATGGAAGGATCTGGAGAACATTATGCTTAGTGAGATTAGCCAATCACAAAAAAGAAGGGACATGTGTTTTCATTAATATGCACAACCTAGGGAGTAGTGGGGACACAAAAGGGACTCCAATGACAACAGAGAACCCTCAGTGGTGCAAGGGAAGGGGTACAAGGGAAGGGGAAGGGCAAGAAAGAAGTGAATCTATGGGATTACTATCATAAACGATGTGTACATATGAGATTATACCAACATCATTCTTAGTACTACATGTAGTGGGGGGAGGCGGGGGGGAGGGACACCAAGAGCTGTGTGCATGTATGTTAACACCAAACTGATACTCATATTTCTGGCAGGGAAGCTGGCTTTTTAAAGGACATAGTCTTAGATCTTTCCAATCACAGGTACAGTTTCAAGGACATAGGACTACATTATTTGGGCTCTGGAACACAGAAACACTTAATCTGCTTATTTATGCCATTAGAATGTTGCTCAGGCAAATGGGAGAAAGGGACAGAGGAGACTTAGAGAAGGAAAAGGGTTTTCAACCAGAAAAAGTAGGTCTAATGAATTAATGTTTGCAGAAATGGTGACATTTAAACAGAATTATTAAGCAATTAGCCAAATTATAGCTAGGATGGGAAATATATGATGATTTCAAAGGGAATTATTTCAAATAAGTCATTATCTTGCTTTGGAGCTATTATCTTGCATTATCATCTTGCATTTGTTTCCACATCAAATGAAGAAGGTCATTACTTTGACAGAAAAGATAGAGGCAGTTATGTGTTTCCTGGTGATGGGACAAGCAATGCCACATCTCCTGGGGTCAGTGAGCTCATGAGCCCATAGGATGCATCTAGAGGCTGAATCCCTTGAAACAGAGAAGACAGCTGTGATCATTATCTTGCATAGGGTGACTTCTTGGAAGTGTTCATTGGCAGTCATTTCTAAGTTTTGCTCTTGGTCCCAATCCTCTCCCAAGGCAGGTCAGATATATTCCTAAGTGTAGGCTAAGTTTCAGTGGGCTGCCTATGGAGGAAAAAGGGCAAAAGAATGGGTCCTGCCATCAGAGGAGAGGCATAACCTTGAGAATAATTTTTTTTTTGGTACTGGTTCTACCTCCGAGCTATACCCCCAGCCTTATTTTTATTTATTTATTTATATTTTGAAATAGGGTTTTGCTAAGTTTGGGAGGGCCTCGCTAAGTTGCTGAGGCTGGTCTGGGATTATAGGCATGTGCCCGGCCCTTGAGAATATTTTGGTATCCTCTGCTGGGCTCATCATAATAGCTGACTTTTCAAGGACTGTGTGTGTGTATAGGTTGATCAGAGCAGACTGTTGTTTATTGGTAGTTGGGAACCGTTAAGGAACAAATTTTAATCTACTGCAAAAGTACACTTTAGGAGAGATGAAATACTCATAGTGAGGGAAGGGAGGAGTACAGGGAGAGAGGAGGTGAAAGGGGAGAATGAGGTTGGGAAGGGCAGGATATGCAGCATGGCGGATGAAGCCTCACTGCCCTCTTTTGTCTCTCCTCTTGCTTACTCTGGTGTCAGCTGGAGAAACTGCCTTAAGATCTCTTGATACCATAGAGGGGGAGAAATGAGGAGCTCATCAACAAAGTGTAATTCTTCTGAGACTGTACAAAATACCTTACTCACTTCCTTTTTGAATTAATAAGAGGGAACATGAATCTTGAGTTAATTGTTGCAGAAATTATCTTAAAGATTTTTTTTTCCAGTTCTACACTATATCTAGTAAAAAGAGGTAGAGGGGAGAAAAGAGAGATAGAGAGTAAGCCAACAGGCAGTGAGATACACAGATGAAGCAAAGAAGAGATAAAAATGAAAGATCTGCACAGAGACATATGTGAGAAACGAGATAAGTCACAACTTGGGGACAGCAAATAAAGGTACCCCAACACACACACACACACACACACACACACACACACACACACACGATGTAGTTAATACATGTTAGATTTCTGTGAATCAATTTCATTGTTTGGTCTCATTCCATTTTCCACAATTGCTTTTAAAATTCTCTGTTGCACATTTGCAAGAATAGGCACAAGCAAGGATGCAATGTTTTCATTCATGTCCCTAAGATCGAGAAAGCAAGTTGAATAGAAGATAGGCTTTATGTAGAGCATGGACCGTAGGCCACTGAGGAAGGTTCTGTCTTAGTTATGTTGTAGTCAGGTCTCAAGAGAATCCTCTTGCCAGTCCCTCTGACCTCTGAAAATGATCCCTCAGACCACAGGTATCACACTTCAATCAAGGCAGAGGCAATGACACATACTTTTTGTCCATCTTTACATAAGATGGAGATGGGAAAGAAAGATGGAGATGGAGAATGGAGTAGCATTTCCCTACCAAAAGGCAGTGGGGGCTTGTTGGTCGCAGGCCCACACGGTATGGCATACTCTCTTCCTTGCTATGAACACACACACAGGCCTTCCACCATCAGTGCTTGAGGTGGAGAACTTCGTTCTGAGGACTCACTAAGTGTAAGAATCACTCCTTCTGCAGTGGATCCACTAACAGGCTGAGATTTCATTCATTAAATAACGTTCTTTATAGTACTCAAAACATAAAAAAGACAGTTGTTATGTTTCCATTGATTAACTCAAACTTGAGTGAACAGCTGTCTCATTTATTTGAAACTTTAGAAAAATCACCAAAAATGTCCCTTTGAGTAAGTATTTCTTTTATATCTGGGTGGTTTGCACTAAGCTCTGGGAATCTGGGTTCTGTAGTTTAATTTCTCACTTCCTAGGTGGTAGTGGATAATAGGTGGGATGCTGAGTGTTGACTGATTTTCCCTTCAAAAAAATCACACAGTGCTCAGTGGTGGAGGGTAGCAATGAAAAGAACAGACATGAAATAAAGTCCTAGTGAAAATGATTTGCAGTTGAAAGGCCCTTCAGGGAAGAGATACAAGATGGTATTGCAATTTATTGTTAGAATCAAAGAAATCTGGAGTTGGATGTGACCTTGGTAATTAATTATCTGGTCAACTTGCTTCATTATATAGATTGGAAATGAAAATTCTGAGGGGACAAGTAACACAGTTATAGTGACTCATGATCCAGAATTCCCTATCATACTGCTTCCCATATTCAACAGAAGAATGATATTTTTAAAGCAGCAATACATATTAGGTAATACAGGTTGAATATCCCTTATCAGAAATGCTTGGGACCAGAATGTTTCAGTTTTCAGACTTTTTGGGGGGATATTGACATATTTGCATATACATAATGAGATATCTTGGGGAGGGGATTTAAGTCTAAACACGAAATTCATTTATGTTTCATATACACATGGCCTGAATCAGGTAATTTTACATAATACTTTTAGTTTGTGGTACTGGAGATTGAGCCCAGGGGCATTCTACCTCCGAGCTACAGCCCCAGACCTATTTTATTTTTATTTTGAAACAGGGTCTCGCTAGGTTGATGAGTCTCACTACTTGCTGAGGCTGTTCTTGAACCTGCAATCCTCCTGTTTTAGCCTCCCAAGTACTGGGATTACAGGCGTGCACCACCATGCCCAACTTCTTGCCTGTGCTTTGAGTGCAACTCATCACCTGAGGTCAGGTGTGGAATTTTCCATTTTGTTATTTCGTGTCAGCACTCAAAAAGTGACAGATTTTGGATTTCAGATTAAGGATGCTCAACCTATATAATATGTATAATATGTGCAACCTGCCTTCTGAGTTTAAAAGTTTAGTTTAATTTTTTTCATAAACAGGCTGAGGGCAAAGCTAGGAAACTGCTTTATCTCTTCCAATATGGTAAAAATCAAATGGTAGGTGTGATCTACTTCCATTTAGGTCACTAATTGACAATTTTGAATAAGCTATGGATTCCTTTAGAATCCTCTGAGACCTCTGATGAATTTTCTTGACTTGCATTGACAAACATTTACTTAAGAAAGCTAAAATCTTATTCCTCTGAACATGACTTTCTTTCTTTTTTTTTTTTTTGCGGACTGGGGATTGAACCCAGGGGCATTCTACCTCCGCGCTACACCCCCGGCCCTATTTTTTATACTTTATTTTGAAACCAGGTCTCAAGAAGTTGCGGAGGGCCTCACTAAGTAGAGAGAGAGAGAGAGAGAGAGAGAGAGACAGACAGACAGACAGACAGACAGACACAGGGAGAGAGAGAGAGAGAGAGAGAGAGAGAGAGCGAGCGCTGAGGCTGGCCGCGAACCCGGATCCTCCGGTCTCTGCCTCCCAAAGTACTGGGATTACAAGCGTGCGCCACCATGCCCAGCCTGAATATGACTTTCAATGGAGAATTCTCACAGAAAAATGAAAAGTTTTATTTTTATAATTGGCAAAGTGAAAACACAAAACATTCTTACTAAACCCAAAGATTCCCAAAGAGTATGTCTTTGAAATCAAATTAGAGAAACACTATCCTAGGTTGGAATTCAGCTCTGTTCTCTTCTCTGGTCCGTCAGTGACTTTCTGCCTCAGTTTGAATCCCTATCCACCTTTGCTCTTTTAGTTGCTACCTCACTTACATGGAATGGATTTTTTGTGTGTGCGCACAGCTTTGCAATGAAGCCTGTTTCCTGCCTTTCTGTTACCTCTCTCCCCCGCCCCCAGTCCTGGGTGACTTTGTGCTTTTTATAACATTTGCTTTGCATGAAAATTCAGCACAATTCTTGCTTTTGTGGAATGGTATTTTTAATGAAAATGCTAGTTTTATAAAATGAAAGATATTTTCCTTTTCAATCTGCCATATAGGAGGCATCAGCCACCCTCTGGATTTCAGGAGTGAAGTTCTGACAGTTAAAATGCACGTTAAAGGCCTCACCTGGCCTTGTAGGTTAGTTAAGTTCCCTGTTTTACAATCTCACCAATTTAACACTGCCATCCTGTCCTCCCTCTGGGGTGACAGGTGGCTAAAACACATTTAGATTTTTCTCTGAGGGGGAATTTCTCTCTCCTTGACAGTCTTGCGCTGTTCTCTATCTCACAGACTACTAGGAGTTCATCGAGGAGCGTCCCTTGGGAGCGCCTCTTCCCTGCCTACCTGCTCTCATCTACTCCTGGGTCAGAATCTCCCTTTGCTTTAAGGATTCATTCCTTGGTGGAAATGTAACTGTGCTAGAATTTCTTCTTGGCTTTTATAGCACTGTTGCTGCTTTGTTTTGGGTATCATGGAAAGTAGTTTAAAAAACTGGAATGGATCCTAGTGCTATGTTTCTTGGTTAAAAAACATGAAAGGATGTTTCTGTATCTCTGAATTTTCCAATATGGCAGGCACTGGCCACATGTGACTAATAGAAATGAAAATGAAATACAATTAAACATTCAGTTGCTCTGTCTACATGTTGTTTGCTCAAAAGCCACATGTGTCTAGGGGCCCATATCAGACAGCGCAGACAAAGAACGTCTTCACCATTGTTCTGCGGGAGAGTGCTGCCTTCTCACACTTACTGTACTCTAACAAAATTTGAATGCATGCTGTGTATTATTTACAAGTTGGATTCTGAAAAAGATACATAAATGATACAATGATACATAAATGTGTCAGTCAGCTTCAGCTAAAGCCCATCTGGAAAATGCAGAAGATAATTATTTAGTAAACAATACAGTTGGGATTTTGGGTGTCTTTATGTTCAGATCAGCCACATGGAGCCTTAGCACTTAATTTAGATTCTAAGAGATCAGACTTTACTGAAATAAAAAGAACTGACCTACAGTAAAGTAGAGGCTCTTCTCAGTGGAGATATATGGATGGTTGGGACACCTGGGAACCTGTGCCAAAGTAGACATCCTCCCCTACCCAGATAAAACTGGAATTTATTACAGAAGACAGGTATTGCGTGGGGAACGTCTATAGCTTGAGAAAGCTCCTCAGGTGGTTCCAAGGTGTCTTCACCACTATCCCTCTAGTCAAGAACCGAAAAGACTAATTGCAGAATGACAAAGGCCGTTTATGTAGGTTAAGCACTTAAGTCCTTTCATAGGTTAAGCTCCGACTACTGGGGCTGGTCTTACAAATAATTATGCACCAAATCTAAGTAGAGTGGGTAAGATTTCTGGTTAGCAAAGTTATATTAGTTCAGTGTGGGTAAATATTGAAAGCAAGTTAGCATTAAACATTTGTTCATTCAAGGATCACTTATTTAGCATTAAATAATGCCTGTTAAATACTGTTATACCTATTACACAGTCTGGCAGCTTAATTCTTGTATGGGCTTTGGAGTCAGCCCAAGTTTGAATCTGGCTCTCTCTCTCTCTCTCTCTCTCTCTCTCTCTCTCTCTCTTTCTCTCTTTCTGTGGTACTGGGGACTGAACTCAGGGGCATTATACCTCTGAGCTACACCCCCAGCCCTATTTTATTATTTTATTTTGAAACAGGATCTCACTAAGTTATGGAGGGTCTCACTAAGTTGCTGAGGCTGGCTGTGAGTGTGTCCTCGGCCAAATTACTTAATATCTCCAAGGCTCAGTTTTTTTTTTCATAAGACTGGGGATTATGCTAGTACTTACTTCACAAGATTATGAGAATTGAATGATAAAAGGTAATATTCAGAGACTTCAGCATTATTGAAGAGTATATAAGGGACTGAGGATATAGCTCTTTGATAGAACACTTGTCAGCATGGATGAGACCCTGAGTTTGATCCCCAGCACTGAATAAAGAGTATATAGTTTAGTGAGGAAGATCTGTCCACTCCAGCTTTACTACTCCTCACTGCAGAGAGGGCTGGTTCAACTGGTATTGAAATGGTGCTATAGAAATCAAAGGTGTAGGTTTGATCCCTGTGCGATCCAATCAGCTCTGAGCTGGATCAGATGCCCCTGCCCTTGCTCTGCCATCTCACAAACATGGGCCATAGGAAGTCAGGGCAATGGTACATGCACACATGTGAGAGCTGAGAAGGATCAAAGACAAAGTCATCCAAGTTCCTTCAGAGATGAGTAGACTAAGTTGCAGAGCTGAAGTACTCTGCCAAACATGAAACACAACCTGTTGGTGGCAGAGCTGGGGCCAGAGTCTGGGGTTTCTGATTTCCTATCTAATGTTCCTTGTATACACATTGAAAGTTTCCTAATGGAATGCAAATCCCCATCACTGTGAAATATTAGGAAAGATGCTCATCTTACTATCACTGGGCTATGGGATTATTGCCCAACACATTTTCAGAACCCAAACACCAGACTGGGTGCAATTCTCATTTGTCCTCAGAGGTAAATCAACATCCCACCAAACTTAGCTCCTAAGGGGAACTTTATGCAGACTAGCACACTATCAGAGCCAAATGTTCTTGGAATTCAGTTTGTTTTATATCCCAAAGGCTAGCCTGCTTTGTTACTGCTCAGCAGGGGTAAACCCATCAACTCTTTCTGGAACATCAGAATGAGGAGGGGAGCACAGTGAACTCATGACAGACTGGGACCAGCATGTGGGACCCGATCCTCATGTTCACCAGAGTCCCGATGCTCCCTTGCTTTGTCTTCAGTCCCCTGGCAGATGGCCAACTCTTGCTTCTGTCATTGCATTCATCTTGTCACCTGCTAAAAGCACAAATGGTGAAAAGAACTGTAGGCTTTCCATATTAGCATGTGATGGCTTCTTGGTCATTTGAGCACTTCGTCCTGTGTGGCTGTGTGGGATGGCTGCTTCTAAAGTCAGTAAATACTCAGATCAGCATAGAGGCCAGCATGCCCAGTGACATTACAGAGAGGGACAAGACAGCCAAGGAGTACCTCTAAAAACTTATGTCAGATATGTCACTCCCTGTCCACAGACCTCCAGTGGTTTCCATCACAGCTAGAATAAAATCCAAACTCCTTTCCTGGTGGACACAGCCTACGGCATCTGCCCCTTGTCTGCCTCTCTAGTTGCACCTCATGCCGCTCTCCCTCCCACTCACTACCGGTCCATTCAGACTGGACTTCCTGGTCCTCATTCCCATCTAGGATCTTTCCATTCACTCTTCCCTCTAACTGGAAGTCCTTCTCTGTGATTGTTGCCACACCAATTTCTCCACATTTTGGCTGAATCCAGATCCCAGAAGCCTTCTGTAGACACAACCTCGGTAGCTACTTGGTTGCTGTCCAGCATATTATCCAGTTTAAAATCTCTGCATAGCACTTTTCACTTTCTGACATTTCCTGGCCATTTAAATTTATTTCTTGTCCCTCTCCCCCTATTAGAAAACAAACTTCAAGAACACAGGAATTTTGTCTATGTGGTTCACTACTTTATCCTCATTTCCTAGTAAGTATGTGCTGAATGAAATGAATGAATGAATAAGTGAGCGGCTGCTGCTCCAGGATCATAGCTCATCTATGCTTATCCTCTTACTGTGCTGCTTATGCCCACAGAGGATCTCCTAGTCTCTGGATAGTGCTTGTCTAGAGCAAGGTGTGGGGCACTATGGAGAGCAAACCTAAAAATCACTTATACAAGCAAAACACACAGCAAATATTGGTTAATTAAACAATACTTTATGAGTAGTTACTCTGTACCTGCTCATAAAGTCTTTTTGAAGATTAACTCATTTAATTTCAACAAACCAATTGGGTGGGCACTATTATCATTCTTTTTTTTGTGGTACAGGGGATTGAACCCAGAGGCATTCTACCTCTGAGCTACACCCCCAGCCCTATTTTATATTTCGTTTTGAAACAGGTTCTCACTAAGTTGCGGAGGGCCTTGCTAAGTTGCTAAGGCTGGCCTTGAACCTGCGATCCTCCTGTCTCAGCCTCCCACGTACTGGGAATTACAGGTGTGCACCACTGCACCTGGCACTATTCTCATTCTTATTAGTGAGGATCAACAAACTGAGGTCCAAATGGTTAAACATATCACCCAAAGCCACACATATGGTAAATCGAAGGGTCAAGAGTTGAACCTAGGGCATCCGACTCCAGAAACTACACTGTTAACTGGTAACAGAAAATCACAGTGCATCTATACTTAGCAAAGAGGATGTAAGGTAGGAAGAACAGCAAAAAGAAAATGCCAGAGTATGTGAATGTATAATTGTTCAGTGAACATGAATCAGGGTACAGGTATCTCCTACCTGTATCAAAATAAAAGTTATCTATCTCTACCTTCCCAAGGCTATGATGCCCTCATTGACTTGAGAACATCCATGGAGATTAATGAACTTCTCAGCACTGTAGAGTCTCGTACAGGAATCCCTTGGGCACATTCCATTCAAACCACCAAGGAGCCAAAGCTGCCCTCCCTGCTTGTGAGACCTGAGCAGACCACTCTGGATGGATTGTGCACATGTAACTTGATTGACAAGTTGATGGAATGGTGGAATCAGGACAGCTGGCTTCTGGTTCTAAGCCTTTCTTCTGCCTACCTCCTATTTGTGCAAGTGTTTGTCTCTACTTGGCAGTGGCAACTGCCACACTTTATCTGGCAGCTGCACTTGCCGTCTTGGTCCCTCCTGTTCAACCAGACCTCAGTGATGTCTAGTAGGCCTAAACAGATGGCTTCAGGAAGTAAATGATGCTACAGAATATTCATTAGGAGAAAAAGCCATGTCCACAAGCAGCCAGGAGACACAGGAGAGAGAGGTGATAATTCAGAAGGAGCTTGAGACTGGGCTCTGATGGAATCCAGAGAAAGGGAAGCCCCTTTGATTGAGTTATTTTAACCACCTGGTCTGACCTTTTTTTCAAGTAGAAATACTGAACAGAAAGATCCTAAGACAAGATGGTGAGCTGTGGCAGGGAAAGAGCTTTGTGAGGTGGATGAAAGAGTTCTCTAAATGAGAAATAACAGAATAAAAGAGATACTTTAGGACTCAATTTGCAGGTCAAATATGCTTTACAGGAGTGTGACACATTTGGACAGAATGAACATTGGTTATGAAGAAAACGCTCTCTTCTGGTATATGCACTCAAGCTCTTTATCTGAATGTGTGTATCTGGGAGCAAAATTTGGTCTTTCATAGTTACCTGTTTTTTTTTTTTTTGCGGTACCGGGGATTGAACGCAGGGGCGTTCTGCCACCGCGCTACGCCCCCGGCCCTATTTTTTTTATGCTTTATTTTTGAAACCGGGTCTCACGAAGTTGCGGAGGGCCTCACTAGGTAGAGAGAGAAAGAGAGAGAGAGAGAGAGAGAGAGAGAGAGAGGAGAGAGGAGAGACATCGATTGATTGATCGATCGATCGATCGTGCGCACGCGCATGCGCGCTGAGGCTGGCCGCGAACCCGGATCCTCCAGTCTCCCAAAGTACTGGGATTACAAGCGTGCACCACCACGCCTGGCCAGTTACCTGCTTTTTATGTTTAATGGAGGATGTAATGCTATGGGTATTAATATTGCCTGACAGAATGATAGACAATACAACCAACATTAAACTTCCCACAGTAAAGGAAATGACAATTATCTGGTGCATCTAAAACACTCAGTGTTCCAAATATTTAAGTCTATCTTCTGCATCCAGCCCTTTCACCAGAGCTGAAAATAACAAAGGACAGTGCTGGTTTCTGTGAGTTTCATTTTATTTCAGCATTTTCTTCCTGTTCCAGCTTGGCTTTCACCAATACACACTGAACTGGCAAAAGTCAGGAGAAGAGGAAAACAAGGGAACTGGAAAAATTCACACAGTGTTCATATCATTAGTCTCTAAATAACAGGAAGGGATAATCAGAGAGAGGGCTGGAGAGTGGCTACTGTATTTCAGGCATTTTTCCAACATCCTGGAAAGCAGGTATTGTCAATCTTCTTTTGACAGATGAAGACAGTGAGTCCAAAGGGTTTCAGTCAATTAAGCAAAGTCACTTACTAATAAGCAATCATGCAGGTTTGGTGGGGATTTGAATTCAGATCTAGCTGCTCCAAAGACTGTACCCTATCTAGAATCCCACCTGGGTCATATAGTATCCCAAAGCATCTTTTTTTCCCTGATGTTGTTAAGGTGTTCTATGAGACATTACTCCGATAATCTCCACATTTTTTTTTTGTGGTAATGGGAATTGAATCCAGGGGCATTCTACCTCCGAGCTACACCCCCCAGCCCTATTTTTTATTTTTTTTGAAACAGGGTCTCACTAAGTTGCAGAGGGCCTTACTAAGTAGCTGAGGCTGGCTGCGAACCTGCAATCCTCCTGTCTCAGCCTCCCAAGTACTGGGATTACAAACGTGCGCCACCACGCCCAGCTTCACAATCTTTTTATGAAGAAGGAAAATCCTCCCCGTGTTTTCATTTTTTAAGTGAGAAAGTTGTGCAGTAGTGACACTCCCAGAGAATCTGGAAATCTTACTGGGGTGTCTAGTGATTTGGTATACTGAGGGTAGGTGTGGGGTCTGTAAGTGAGGAAGAGGTGATTAAAGGTGCTCTAGAGGAAAGGGGGCTTCAGGTCCACCATGGAATGAATTAGCTTCCATTTTCTCTTCTGACACAGGACATGGTCAACACTCAATTTGACATATAGCTTCAGGCTCTAAATGTTCCTCGCGTGGTGTTTTAAGTTTTTTTTTTGTTTTCCTTTTTTTTTTTTTTAGGAAAAAAGTGTTTTCAAGCACAGAAAAGTTTTGAGTTCATGACTACTTTCTCTCCAAAGCTCTCTATACATAAGTTGGAACTGCCTGAATTGAATTTTCCAGCAACCAGGGGACTGAAGAACTGCAAAGACTGCACTTTCATCAAAAGCATCTCTGGTTAATTTCAGTATCACATTATGCATGGATAATACATTTTTATTAAGAATAAAGTACAGCTTGATGATATACTATATTGATTAAGATGGCTTGGATAAGAATATAATTTTAAATTTTATATGATGAGTTATACAAGAAAAAATTTTAGCTCTCTCTTGCTCGCCTGGATGGATGGATGCACGCATGAGACTCGCTCTCCCTTTCTTGAGATGACCCCCAACCTGTATCCCCACCTTTCTTAAGTTAATTAAACCTTTGCCTTTTTCTGATGGCACGTGTTGAAATTCTTATTCATCATGGAAGCCAAGGACCCCTCAGAATTAGCATGTCTCCCCATGACATAATCTGGCGACCCAATGAAGGGGCTTCAGAAAAAGTCAACAGTGGTAAGTTTTAAAAATGTTTGGATTTTTCTCATCCCTGTTTTTAAATGTCCTATTTGTGTGTTGGGGGAGCAGGGCAGAAGTATGTGAGTTAGAGAGGCGAGTCCCTGGGTTGCCCGTCTGTCCCCGGTGGCAACCTAGATGCTTTCTTCACAGGTGGGAAAGTGGGGGGAGGCTGGGACGAGGCGGGCAGTTGTCCTTCCCTCTAGCCACCTCTGCTGCAGTCCTCGGAAGGATTCGGCGTGGCCTGCGGCACAAGCCGCCATGGCACAGGCAGTCACCACCCCCTTTGGCCAAGTTCCTGTCTGCTGCCAGAGAGAGGCAGCACCGCCCTAGTTGCTAAAACCAGTGCTTAGCTATGGGAGTAATGGGAAGAGGTCTCTTTCTCCCTGCCGGTCCATTTCTTGCTCCCTTCCTTTTTGGCAAAAGCTGTTCTCCTTTAGAAGATGAGTGCTTAAAAGGCACGAAAATGGGGTGCCTTTTAAGATTTGGATCCTGGCATACTTTAACGGCCAGGAACATGAAAGCAGCGGGAGGCTGCACTGCGCAGCCTGACCCCAGATGCCAACCATGTGGCCAGGCCAGGCCAGGCCAGGCGGCTGAGGCTGCCCAGAGCAATGGAGACCAGGGCCTAAACCCTATCGTTTTTCATGGGAATTGGTGATATGTGCAGCTACTAGATTTATTGCTGTTCTCTTGTTTTTGTGGAGAAGTTTTCAATCAGTTAGAAGCCAGTTTTAGCAGGGAAGAGAAAAAGCTTGCTCTAAAGCTTTCTGTAAAATTAAAGGAAAATGTAAACTTTAACTGTCTTTATAAAAATAAGTGCTTGTTTCATGCTCCAGCTAAGCCACGTGGACACTTGGATTTTGCCTTAACTGAAGTATTAAGAGGGAACAGTGCCATTTACTGACGATAGAAACTGTTTACCTAACATGTGCTTTGTTTTACAGAGAAGGAATACCAGAAATCTCTCGTTCTTTTTAAGAGCATTCAAATTGCTGGGGTGAGGTATCAGGGATATGGTTTTTAAGAAACTTTTTGTTTTGTTTGTTTGTCTCTTCGGTAGGGGCTAAAAGAAGCACCCTAGAAAGAAAGGGAGATCCGATAGGGGCTAGATAGAGACTAGCACCCTGAGAGATCGATAGGGGCTGAGAGAGCACCCTGAAACTGCATATTTGGGGTCAAGGACACTTGAATCACCAATAATTTGCAGTTGATTGAAGCTGGTAAGAATGGACAGGGTTCATTCGAATTGGGCTGCAACTCATGGCAGGAAAAGGGGTTGAGCCTAGACAAGAGACCCCTGATACGCCGCCATGGAGAGATTGACAGCTGGTGGGGGACAGACTGTGATTTGATCCCGATAGTTTTTTATTTTGTCTCGTTTGTCCTAGTTGTGTGTTTTTTCTCTTTTCTTAAAGCATGCAAAAGATCATGGATTATCTGATATCTATCCCTGAGAACGTATCCCTGAGTGTATATTAAATAAGTAAAAGGCAAAAGATTTAGAATAGGAGGAAACTAGTTTTTTTTTTTTGTTACCTGGCTTAGCCCTAATGTGAATTAGAAAATGGAGGCTTGTTTTTATAAGTAAGAAAGGAAATGGGCAGAGATCTAAATATATGGGTTTTTTCCCCCTGAGAAATAGAATGTGAGGATGTTTGCTACAGGGTCTGCCTTACTGGGTGACAAGCGGCCACCTGAAAATCTTTTTTCAGTGTCATCCATGAGTCACAGTCCCTGTTTCACACATCCCCTACTGTATGAGCATCCATGTTTGTATCTTCAATCTATTACTCATTGTGTCACATGACATAAATCTGTTGTCGCAACCCGAAGCCCCGTCCAGCAGGACCCCGAGAAGAACCACACGAACCCTATTCAAGGTGCTGCTGCTTCCTGCTTCCGCTTTATTACCAGCCGCCCTCACATATATACAAAGCAAAACCCCGCCCCCAGTCTGCAAGACCAATCCCCACTAAGCCATAGCTGATCACGCTCTCCGGCATCTAATGCCATAGGCTAAAGAGCGGCTGCATGCGGTGGTGTGTCATAGATCATCCATCAGGCGCGTGCCCTTCGGCACAGTGCGCATGCTTCAAGCATAGTCATCCGAGACGCTACGTGACGTGCCTTATGACTTGGCTGACAGCCAGGCGCCATCTTGGGCCACCACCCTAACTCGGTCCAGCCGGGCGGGCGTCCACATCTGTAATGGGTTATATTTTGATTTTGGGAACTATACATCTAGCTCTATGTCTAGTTATCTATAGAGATTCAATGCCTGGCAAATTAAAGCTATATGGTACCAAAATTAGCTTGTATAAAAGAGCGCTCATAAGTTAAAAAAAGGATCCAAATTTTTTTTGTTCATGTGACTTAAGTCTTTAATAAATAAGTTTTAAGTGTGTTGGTAAAATAAAAGTAAAATGTCATAGAAAGGATTAACAGATTTTTTCCAGGTTAGCTAATTAATATTATATTGTCTGTTTAAATTACAATGTTCATTGTTTGTTTTTAGGATTTTTATTTTTTGTTAAAGTAATGACTTAAAGTGCTGACTGGCTATTAAAATGGGTAAATTAGGTAAATGTAAGTAAGTTTTTAAGTGGTTTATCTTTAAAATATAGATTGTATATAAGTAAGTTAAAAGCTGAACATCCAAATGCTAAATCTGAAGTAATCTTGGTTAATATCAGCAAAGGACTATATTTGAGTCTATTAAATGTGTTTTTATATATGTCAGGGGCAGTTTAGGACTATATTCTTTAGGATTACTAACAAGGGTGATAATTTTAAACCAGATTTCTTTCCTACTGGGTTTGCAGCCAAAGCTTAACTTATTTTAGTTTAAAGTTTGCCATTTGAACTTCACCTGGGTCCCATGTGACTGGGTGGCACCAAATTGGACACCATCTTTGGGTCACATGGTTACTGGGTGGCGCCATCTTGGGTCTCACGTGTAAGGCTGGGTGATGCCATCTTGGGCACCATCTTGAGCTTCAGTGATTAGGACTGGATGGTGCCATCTTTTATCTTTGGTTTATTTAGCTGCTGGGAGAAGTCCCCCTTTGTTTATCTCAGAGTAGGGGGTTGTAAAAAGAAGCTTATTTTCTTGTTACTAGTGTTTTAGCCAAGAGTGATCTTCAAAGACATAGGCCTCCTATGTTTTTCATATTTAAAACAATGAGGTTTTCTGCTCTTAGTGACATTAAAAATTTGTTTAAGAGGAAAGGTTTTTATAAAAATAGTCTTTTGTATTTACTGTCTGTGATTACCTAGCAATCTACATTTTAGCAGAATCGGGGTTGATAACTCTGGGTTACTATATGTGATACCATAGATGTGTATGTATCTGAGAGCTAAATATGCTATGTATCTAGGTTCATCTAAATGTTTTATAAAAAAGCTTATAAAACTAAAGGTGTATGGGTTTTATATACATACAAGCTAGCTGGTGGGTTTTAAGTGATCTCTTTATATAATGTACATTGTATTTGTACCTTGAGTTACTAAACTTCTGTCATCTGTTTAGTACCATTCAAAATCCATCGGTAAGACCTGGTTTACATCTGTTTGCCTTGATTGAGTAAGTGTCTTATTATATAAGAGAGATACAACTGTCAAGTAATAAGCTTATTTCTGATTATTAATGCTGTTCTCTAAGCTTATAAAAGTCTAGAACCATTCTTCGATTTTTGTTCTATGCTGTTAACCTACATAGACTTGTAATTATGGTCATCTTACTGAGCCACAAATTTTAAATTTCATTTCAATGGTTAAATTAATATATGTTAATGTTATGTTATGGTTAAGTTGATATATGTTAGGTAAGGTTATGTTAAAGTTAAGTTAATATATGTTGACTTCTATATAACTATAGTGTTAAGTTATTATTGGCTCCTTTATAGGTTAAATATATATATATGTTTCCTAAGTATCTTCTAAAATGCAAAACTTAAGAAAACACTTTTTCCTCTAATCAAAATTGTTAATGGTAATTTTTTAAGGTTGTATTATGATCTTCAGGCAAAGATAATTAGAGGTGATAAAACACTTGACATTCCAAGTCATGCCACTGATTTTTAAAAATTGGGTAATTAATTATATATATATATGTATTTCATATGTAATTATATGTATCTATGTATAGTCAAATTTAAATGGGGAATGAAATATTGAGTACATGTCCCTTTTCCTATGACTGAGCTAGTCTAGTGTAAAAAAACCTGGTTCTATTTTCAGAGGACCCTGATAAATTTATAAATGGGTTTCAAAACCTGGCTATTAGGTTTGATCTAACATGGGCAGATCTTCATGTGATCCTCTCTACTTGCTGCACTCCTGGAGAAAAGGCTCTTATACAGAGCAGCAAAGACGTTTGGTAATAAAATCTATGTCTAAGACCAGAGGCAGCCTACAGGAAAGAGGCTATCTCTGACAAAACCTTAACTAAAATTATCAAAGCAAGAGTGAGGACCTTAGCAAATGGAATCATATGGTCACATGCTTAATTAAAGACATGAGGAGATGTATAAATAAGGCAGTTAATTATTTATTTATTTATTTTTGCGGTACCGGGGATTGAACCCAGGGACGTTCTACCTCCGCGCTACACTCCCGGCCCAATTTTTTATACTTTATTTTGAAACCAGGTCTCACAAAATTGCGGAGGGCCTCACTAAGTAGAGAGAGAGAGAGAGAGAGAGAGAGAG
>PVJS01035415.1:0-21027 GCA_004027185.1 Glis glis | reverse complement strand
TGCCTCTGCTCATGCTGGCGAAAAAGCCCAACATGTGATTTCTCATTGCTTACAGGCTTTTGCTGCCTGGGGAATTCCTAGCCAATTTAAAACAGATAATGGTCCTGCGTATACATCCCAACGATTTCATCATTTTTGTGAGCACATGGGTATTAAACTCACCCATGGACTACCCTACAATCCTCAAGGGCAGGGAATAGTGGAAAGAGCCAATCACAGCATAAAATGTGCTCTAATAAAACAAAAAGGGGGAATAGAGACCCAATGGAAATCTCCTAAGGATAAACTTAATCTCATTCTTTTTATTTTAAATTTTTTACAACTGGATTCTGAAGGTCATTCTGCGGCTGAACGGCATAGCGGAATAAAGGCTTTAGGCCGTGTTTCAGTTCTGTGGAAGGACGTGCTTACAGGGGTGTGGCGAGGGCCAGACCCTGTATTAACATGGACACGAGGGGCGGTTTGTGTTTTTCCCCAGGATCAGGAACAGCCTATCTGGGTGCCAGAGCGCCTGACAAGGCCGGCGAAGGCAAGAAAGGAAGATGAACAAGGCCCCCCAACTTATAGTCGCTGTGAATAGCACCAGAGTCAAGATTGCTTCGGTACAACAATGGATGGACACCATCAGAGGAACTGTTGGTTTTCTCAAAGACTGGGGGGGAATGGCTTTTTGGGGATTCCTTTTGTTGCTGGCTTTGTTGGCTTGTGGATTGATGGTTGGATGCATGTTGCGAATGAAAAGGCAAACCTCTGCTCAGCAGCGTATGTTGATGCAAGCAATGGCAGCGCTAGAGGCTGGTAGTTCTCCCGCCGTGTGGCTTAGTGTGATGGACCGGTAGTCAAAGACGGGTAAGATCATCACATCCTCATACCAACCTAAGACAGGCAGGCAACCATGATGTTGCTGAGCTGATGATGGGTAAGGATGATGGATGATTGATGGCAACCTAAGACAGGCACGGTCACAAGCCTCATATTGTTCTAATAAAACAAAAAGGGGGAGATGTAGGAAGCTGGGCTCGGTTGAGCCAGTCAAGATGGCGCCGTGGCTGGCTGCCAGGTCCTGTGACCTGCGCTTGTTTACCAGACGTAGCACATGCGCAGTTGAGAGGCGCACACGCTTGGCACACATCCATTGCATAGCAGAGCGTGCCTGCTGCTTAAGAGCCAATGAGGAGAAGTTTAGCTTGAATGTACACGGCGTGAGAGAGATGTGATTGGATGATGACTGATGGGACGTTGAGGGAGGGTTTTTTTTTGCTGCATATAAGCGTGCGTGCCGGGAGAATAAAGGAAGAAGCTGGAAGCTGCACCATCAGAAAACGGACGTCTGTGTGTCTTCTTTCCTGGACTTCGCCGGTCGGAGTTCCAGGATTGCGTCACTACACCACACCTACCTGTGGTACTATAGGTACCCACTGTTGTGAGGCCTACAGAGAAAGTGGGTCCCTTAGACTCTAACACGGAATTCACTGTGTCAAAACCCACTAATCACAGCCAAAAAAGCCACAGAGAAAGTACACTGCAAAGGTGGAATTAAACTTACCTTTACACAACAAACCTATATATGAAGCACATTATCAAGAGAAGGCTGCTTACTAAGAAGGCCCTCACATAAATGTGGATGGCATATCCATCTCAACAGATGCACAAATATTATCACACAAACACAACAAATGCAAAAAAGACACCCTCAAAAGTTCATAATTCTCTAGTAACTGATTCTAAAGATATCAAAGTGAATGAAATCCTGGAAAAAGTATTCAAAAGAATGACGTTTTAAAAAAGCTTAATGAATTTCAAGAAGACACAGTGAACAGATAAATGAATTAAGAAAATGAAGGATATGAATAAGCAATTCAATAGAGATTATGAGAAGGAACCAAACAGAAATTCTGAAAATGAAAAACTCAATAAGTAAAATTTTAAAAACTCAAAAGCCTCACCAAATGACTAGATCAAGCAGAAAAAAAGAATATCAGGGCTTGAACACAAAATTGAGGAATTATCACATTCAGACAGTAACCAAAAATAATAAGGAATGAATAGAAAATACAAGAACCCTAGAACACTATTAAAAGAATGAATGTATGCACAATTGAAATAGACAAGGAAGAAAAGCTACAGGCTGAAGGCAAAGAAAACTTGTTCAGTGAAATAATCAAAAGTTCCCCATATTTTGGGAAACACATGGACATCCAGGTACAGAAGGTATTTAAAACCCCAAATAGACATGACCAGAAAAGAACTTCTCCACGATGTAATAGTTAAACTTCCCAAAGTGCAAAACAAAGAAAGACTATTAAAAGTGAAATAGAGAAGCACCAAACCACATTTAAAAGCCAGTAATCAGGATAGCAACAGATTTCTGAGCAGAAACTGTAAAGACCAGGAGGGTGTGGAATGCTGTATTTCAATGCCTAAACAAAAAGTAATCACAAAACTAGATTACTATACCCAGAAAAGTTATCCTTCAGAATTGAAGGAGAAATAAAGACCTTCCACGATAAGCATAAACTACGATAATTCAAGGACACTAAACCAGCATTACAGAAGATACTTAAGGGAATCCTCTACTCAAAGAGGAAGAAAGATAAACACAATCATGAGAGCATGGGAAAGAACAAATCTCACTGAAACACAAGAAAGCAAATGAGGATTAGGAAAGCATTAAACATTCCTAATACTGAAAAACATCAAACCTCTCAGATGAATAAGACAGGGAAGAAACAGAATATTCAACACAACCAGAAGAAAATTCAACAACAATAGAACAAGTGATCCAATCAAAAAATGGGCAAATGAGCTGAACAGACATTTTTCCAAGAAGTACACATGGCCAGTAAATATACGAAAACATGTTCAACATATTTGACCATTAGGAAATGCCAATCTATACTACATTGTGACTCCATCTCATACCAGACAGAATGGCCATTATCAAAAAACAGACAAATAACAAATATTGGTGAGGATGTGGAGAAAACAAAGCCTTTGTACACTATTGGTAGGAATGTAATGTAGTACAGCCACTGTGGAAAACAGTATGGAAGTGCTTCAAAAAACTAAAAATAGAACTGCTATACAATCCAGTTATACCATTCCTGGGTATATACTCAAAGGAAATGAAGTCAGCATACAAAATAGAGACCTGCATATCCATGTTGTTGTGGCACTATTCACAATAACTAAGATATGGAATCAGCCTAGGTAGCCATCAGCAAATGAATGGATAAAGAAAATATGGTACATGCACAATGGAGTAGTACTCAGCTACAGAAAAGAATAAAGTTATATCATCTCCAGGAAAATGAATCGAAGTGGGGAATATCATGTTAACTAAAATAGGCCAGACACAGAAAGACAGGTTACCACATATTTTCTCTTATATGTAGAAACTGGAAAAATAAACAAACATGATCTGGAAGTAGAAGAGTGACTAATAGGAAAGGGAAGGAGAAGGGGTGTTGGGAGAGAAGGCAGAAGGATAGAGGGCAGAAGGAAGGTCAGACATGATCAAAGCACTATATACACTAACTGATGCATGTATGGAAATGTTACAGTGAAACCCATTGATTTGTACAATAAATATGCATTAATAATAATAAAAGATAAACTAATACATTATTTTAAATATATTTTTCAAAGTAATTCCATAAGGAAGAAAGATCACAGCATTTCAAGATAGCCATATCAAAAAAAAAAGGCCACCAAGTTAGACTAAAAGGATTTGAGCATGTTAACAGGTCAAAAAAGTCTCTGGGCTCCCAATCAAATAAATTCTTACTGTTCTATGCCACCAAATTTTGGAGTGGTGTGCTATGCAACAATTGATAGCTCACATTTACCTTAGAGTTTACTTTGTCTTGATATTATTATGGCTACAACAGCTTTTAAAAATATCTGTTTATATGAAATATTTTGTATTCTTTTATTTTTATTATTTATGTACCATATTTTAGATGTGTCAGTAGTAAGCAGAATGATGTAGGTATGTGTATGTGTTATATGATAAACTTTTTCTCTGCTTCTAATTAATCTTTTTCGTTGGTTTTTAACTGTACCACTTAGTCCCTCTACATCAGTATAAGCACTTCCATATTTGAATTGAAATCCTTCATCTTAAACTTAGCATTTATTTGTCCCACATTCATGATACAAATGCTAAGTGTACAATGCTTTTCTTTTCCTTCACTGCTTTTTTAATGATTTGCTTAAAATTTTTCTTTTTTCCTTCTAATTGTGTTTGTAATTTGACAAAACTTTGATCTCAGGATAAGTGCTAGCTTTGTGCTGGGTTAATTTAGCTATACTAAAATATCCCAAGCTCCTTAGTAAGCCATGAACTTCAATTTTTGTTTACTCCTGCCAATATTTAGTTCAGCTTCCCTGCCTCATACTCACCTCTTCTGGAGTCAACAAATTCCCTTAAGAGAAAAACATTTTAGCTTTACAACCTTTATCGTAAAATTTTAATATCTGATTGTTTTGTAGATCTAAATAGATTATTTTTGTTTTGCTGATCCTTGCTTGTGGTAAATTATTTCCTTATGGATTGTGAATTCATATATGGCTAAAACTAATTTGTAGGAATTATGAAGTATCCTGCTCCAAGAGGCATTCTTAAAAAGTTAAATATTATTTGCCTCCACCAGGTTTTAAGAGCTTGCTAAAATATAGCCTCATAAATTAGAATCTTAAATACAAAGGTTAATATGTATTCAAAGCCAAAATCTATATGAGATCTAAAGTATAGTCATGAACTCTCAACATGAGAATTTTCCTTATTTATTGTTCTTTTTCTTTAATTCATTTAGAACTGAGAATAATATATATATAACTTTTTTCTCCCTTTATTGAAAGGATTGGCATATTTGTTGTGTAGACTACCCTTACATTGAGCTGAAGAAGTTAAATATTACTATTCTATGTAGGGATTGAGAGGTTGATGGATTTGTAATCTTCCTTTCACCGAGAATATAGTCCTTTTGACAAAAGAAAAAGAGGCAAATAAGCTTTAGAAATTAAGATGCTTAACCTTACAAAAGTAGTGAGACCCTCTCTCTATATAAAGTTAATGAATTAACAAAAACTTAGCTATGTCCAATATTTATGACTGTATTATTTGAAAGTGCAAAATAAAATTGGTTGAAATTTTTCATTACATCATTTAAATCAAGTTAAACATGAATACTAAATAATTTTTAAAATAATGAATAAAATAGGACATACCAGAGTTTTATCCACAACTACATGCATTTCAAGATAGCGAGGTAATAACTTCATAACTTCAGTGCTCTGAAAAACACACATGAGTCCTGAGGAATTTATGAAAATTTACTTTTTACTAAATCAGACATACACTCAAAGATGTATTTCTACTGACTAAAAAGTGGAGGAGTTCTTTTCCATTACAAAATTTAGGTATGATTCAGAAGATCCCAGTTCAAAATGTACTGTGATTAGTAATAATGTTCAGTTAGACTTCCCAAGCTATATAAGAGCCCGGATGTCTTTTATTTTTTAATAATTGAAATGAAATTTTAGTTTTATAGCATAAAGCAATGTTTTTCTTATCCTTGTGATAATTATCATACTAATCATCTACGTGGGCAGATTTTCTGCTACCAATTGTTAGGAAACTACATTTAGTGAACAACATAATTCAGAAAAATATTGTCAAAGTTTAGGATCAGTGGCAGTTTCCTAGAGTCAGGTGTGCCACTCGTAGCAGGTTTACAGGTCTGTGTGGAGGAAAAATTCATCACCTTGCTTTATACATACCTTATGTAAGCCACTGAAATTATCCATTTTTGAACAGTCATGAAACAAAGACAATATTTTCATCTAAATTATGTGACTAGTTGAGGAAAAGGAATATTTTACATTAATTACTGAAGCCCTCGTGTGAAAATTAATGTTTTAGTTTCTTTCAATGTTATATTGACATCTCCATATTTCCAAGATTAATGACCAAAGTTTGTTAAACTTCTATCTAATGACAAACATAACAAAGAACATAAATTCAATTTCTAGCCATTTTAACAACCATGCAAGGCTTTCATGGAAAAAGTAAAATAAGATTTTCAAGTCACCAATCAAATTTGGCTCTGAAAGCATTTTTCATTTCACAAATTTATATAAAATAAGTTAAAATGAAAGACTTACATCTAGGCTGTTTCTGGCATGAGCCTGTGCACCATGAATCAAAATATTGTCAATTTCGTTCAAGAGAGGAATATTAGTGATATTATTTTTTTCTTCATATATCTTGTGCACAAATCCTGATACAGTCTCCATTGGTTCGATTCCATATGAGATGTTTTTAAACTGCACAATTCCCCTGAATATTAAAATGATCAAAGAAATTCTGAAGTGAGTCTGCTAAAACTATAATCTACTATTCTAATGAGCAATTCTGGTCAGATTGCTACTGAAGATTCAAAATCAGGTTTGCTTTTATACTTTTATCTCTGTTTCTTGAGGTCTCATACTTCAGCATAGAACAGGATGCATACTGCCTTCTGTAACAGTCTTTTTTTATGATTACCTTAAATAAAGCATGCTAATAGCATGAATTTGTGTTCTTAAACAGACCCCTTTTCTAATATGTATGTTTTCTGAACGGGTCTGTAGTCTGTAGGCACTGCCTTAGTCTTTGGTCCCTTATTTTTGATACACCCATCTCTTCTCTGATACCTAATATCCTAAATCATTTGTGTGGGCTGAACTGAAGGTACTAAATGCATTAAAAATTACTGAATGCAGAGCCAAAGTATCTATAGATCTCAGGCATTCTATATTTATCAATTCTCCTAGAAAATTAAGAAACTGGACCAAAAAAGCAGAATTCGGAAAAACTAAAGTATGGAGAGACCAATCAACTCCCTATACTCAAGACTGCCCCCAGCCTCAAGCAGCAGATCCTGTCAGTATAAACAATAAGCCTCTCGTCAGGAATCAATGCTGCCAGGGTAAAAACCCTATTTTTCTTTTTAGTAATTCTGATATAGTCCTTAGGTAATTGAAATATAAATGTGATTGCAGAATTAGAAAAGATATATGGATGATTAATTTGTAGGCTAGCAGATTGTCATGGTGGCAAATTGTCTTTAGTCTACCACCTGAGTCCTGAGCAAGTGCTGAGTGTCACAAGAGAATCTGGATAGCCTGCAACGTATCCATTATAATTGCAATCCATCTGAAAAATAACATACAAAGAAAAACAAGTGGGTGACTTATTTTTAACATATATACCCCAGATATGTCATTCATATTTATTACTTTACCTACAATAGTAGCTTAATATTATTGCCAATTACCCAATGAATTTGTGTAACATACACATAGGCAATAGTCCAGGTTATTTAATCTCAATCAATTACAAAATAATATTCCAGTAATTATACAAATCTCTGTCTTTAAAGAAAATCAAAACTAACAAATATGTAAGAAAAAGAAACTACAGCTTACCTGAGATAACAGAGACTTAGAATGTAGGATGTCATCTTGGTCATAATAATAAACAATGGAAGGTGAAGATAAAAATGATCTAGGCAAAAATCACAAAAACATACTCAAATGAAACAGAAAAGTAGAAAAATTATTCTTCATATACAAATTATCTATATATTGAGGAAATTAAAGTAGTGCCAATCAACTGGATGTATCCTATTGTCCAAATATTTCCCATCACATAAACTAGATGCTGAGGGTGGCATTTTAAGTAGAATAACATATAAAACTAAAATGCAGGTTAATAGACAACTCAAATCACTAAATATATCAAACTAAAATAATATAGGCCCCAATTTCCAAATAGAACTTCCAAAAATTTTTTGACTATCATTCATTGAATTTGGATGTTTTACTAAAATCCCAAAATTAAAATGTAGGTTTTGGACTGAATTTAAAAGGATTTGCTTGATCTCACTACAAATTCATAGTCACTAAGCTTAGATAATTGTGAAGTTCTTATCAATAACCTTGGTCAAAATTCTCATTCCCCTCAGTAATTAGTTAACTTGAAGCCGGGCATGGTGGCGCACACTTGTAATCCCAGTACTTGGGAGGCTGAGACTGGAGGATCCGATTCGCGGCCAGCCTCAGCTACTTAGCGAGGCCTTCCGCAACTTAGTGAGACCCTGTTTCAAAATAAAGAATAAAAAAATAGGGCTGGGGGTGTAGCATGGAGGTAGAATGCCCCTGGGTTCAATCCCCGGTACCGCAAAAAAAAAAAAAAAAACTTGACACCACCCCATCAATTATCACACATAACCCCCACGTTCTCTTGTTTTCAGACCACCTGTGCCATTCCTAATTCTTTATTTCCAGAGGATTACTTCTTTTACTTAAAACAACACTTTGCACATGTACTACAGATCCCATCTCATACCACATACTAAAAATTCAAACTCTTTCTGAGCTACAATTTCAAACTCTTTCTGTTTATAGGCTCTTTACCCTAATTATATTTTAAGTTATTTTCAAAGCATTATCATCTTAAATAACTCTCCCTTGACCCTTTGCCCTGTATTCTTTTAATTCTCAGGAATTTTCAGTGATCTCTACACATATATCCTCCACCTTCTCAATTCTTACTCTTGAAATTTCTCTTGAAAATATTTATAACCACCTATATGTCAAATCCAAAAAGATATTTTAAAAACCATTGCTATATTCAACTTCTAGCTTCTATTTGAAAACTGTGATCACTCAGTCCAATCACTTAATTAATATTCACTCTTCTGCTTCTCTTCCTATTTTCCTGACCCTTCCAGCTTGATCTTCTGCATTGGCTACAGTGTTTTCCTACCTATCCCAGAAATACTGGTATTTCCCAAGTTTTTAGCTGCTAATCTGTTTATGAACACTCTATGTATGCATTCTCATTAGAAATACAAATACAGTCAAACTACTGCTTACTGGTAAATATATATATATCCCTACTGGATCTCCTTGAAAATTCAAATTCGTATATTCATCTACCCAGTGGAAAAATCCACTTGGGAATTTTACAGGCGCTGAAATCTAAACTCACCCTTTCTATACACAAATACCTCCCTTGTTCATATCCCTCCTTTAATTTCACCATAACCTGTCCATTTTTGGGGGACAACATTTAAATTATATCTAGAGTTTCCCACTATTTCCCAATCACTCTTCTAAATCTATCTTGAGATCTACTGAATATTTCTTTCCAGTGTTATAACCGATGATGCATCATCATCCCTCACCTAAAGTACTGAAGTCATGTAATCGGTCACACCACCCCACTTTTTAACCCCTAAATAACAGCCTAAAGACCAAAGTTGACTATCAAACTTCATAATTAAAACCATTTTGGCTCCCAGTATTATTGACATGTCATATAGAACTATAATCTGACTCCTACCTTATTTTTTGACAATCTTTTACCTCTATCCTTCCTTCAGAAAAAAATGTATTATTTAGTCATTCACATTGATACCTGTACATTCAAAAAGTCTCTCTCATATCTCCTTGTTTTACAAATGACTTTCTCTCTAAAAAGAATGTCTTCCTGCCCAACCCTTCTTCTTCACATAACTAGCTACTTGTCTTCCCTCAATACCCTTCATTTCTTACCTCTTTCCAAAAACCCGCTCTGATGTCCAAATAATACTACTTACACATTTATCATGAAACCATATTACAATAAAATTATTTGTTTCAATATATTAATGTATCTGAATGTATCTTCCTGTATTATAAATTCTTTATTTGTGCACTGTTTTATTCTCTTTTCTATGCCAAAGACTTTGTCTTCTATGCAATATACACTAGGTATCAATACATTTGAATTGAAAGGTTCCAATAATACTATTTTAAAAAATCAAGAATCCAGAGAGTTAAAATTTGAAAAGATAAAATAATGACTTACTGCTTTTTAAGATGTAAAAAATATGATTTTCCTCCAATTGTAATGATATAAGCAACCTGTAATAAGAGTATCCAAAAATTCAGTAACACTTGTAAATAATATATGCTAAATCATGTGTTTATTGTAACATATGCATTACAAGATTGACCAAAAGTAATGTATAACCATTTTATTGGCTTTCCTTCCTACATGGATATTTGAAGCTTCAGGATTCGGAACTAAGTGATAATGTGCCAGGGCCTGCTATGCACCATTATGCATGTTTGTGGGGGAGAACTTACTTGATGTTAACTGTTATCTTTGATTCACACAGACTTCACCAGATCACCCTGCCAAAAACTATTATCATTCACCTCCCTCACTTGCCTCACATTAATCCTGTCTTGGAGTAATCCCAGCTTTTTGCCACCCCTTAAATTTTGTGCCTCTGGGATCCTATCCCTAAAGTCCTCCATCCTCAACAGAAACACAGAATCTCGCCCATTATCATACACATCAAAATCCTCTGTTGTGAACCTATTCTGAGCTGTCAGCTCTGCATCCTGCCTGTGTTCAGTAGCTTTTGATCTTCACACTAAAGGCAACTTAGTGGGATCCAAGATACACAAATATTATTTCCCCTTTTACGTTATTTTTTGTATCTCCTTTTGCATCCAATGATGAAATCTTTTCAGGAACGGTGGTCTGCAGAATGACTTTATGAGGACCTAAAAATAAAAATAAGTGATATTATTTTGATACCTGTGATCTTACATTATCCATTGCTAAGTCTAATTCTGAATGTTTCTCTACATTAATAGCTAAATAATCTATACATCTCTTCTTTTTCACTGTTTTTGTGATCTGCAATTTTCAGTGGAGCAAATGGAGGACAGCAGTTGACAAACCAGAAAATCATTGATAAACAGCTTCCTAATAATCCAATTATTCCTAGAGTCACAGAGTTTAGTGGGGGAGGTGCACACATTTCTTTTTTTGTCCATCTTACAGATAAGGAAACTGTCCCAGAGACGTGAAATGATTCTCTGCCTGAGGCTGTCTCTCTGCCTGTTTGTCAAAGCAAGCAGCGAGGAGAAAGCACATGGGGAGATCATGTAGTCAAAGCATTCTGGGAGGGCGTGGACCTGGGACGAGAAGAGAGAGCCCCCAAATGAACATGGTCCCCACTCAGCAGCCTAGATTGAGAGAAGGGATCAAGTCTCTGGACTTACTGTGACCTGCGTGCAGCCCACCAAGTCCGGTGAGAAGCACTACAAGAAGGAACATGGCTCCGCTGTCATGGAGCCGCCCTGAGTAACAGCAGTTGAGGCGTTGAGACAAGTAAAAACTCTGCTCGCGCGGTGTAACAGCGCGCGCAAGGTACGGTGCAGGAAGATGATCCAGTGGGAGGAAGAAAGCATAGGGGCTGTCGGCTCTTCTGTCGAAGGAGGTGAATGGCGGTGGGGAGGAGGTGAATGGTGGTGGGGGATGTACTGCTGGTGAGCCCCTGAGCCCTCCAGAGAAGGCTGTCAGCTTTAACAATCGGATAATTGTTAAAGACCAGAAGAAAGCTGCCTAATGTTTTAATCTCATGTTAGGGTGGTACATGATACGCATTTCATTAATATTTTTAATCAGATCGTAGCTTTTTAAATTAATTCCCATTTACAATGAGGAAAATAAATGTGAAATTCCTTAAATTACTGATACCATAACCATGTCTTCTTCCATTGCATTCGCATACCATCCAAACTTTGAGTAAAATGCATGTTAGAAAAAATTTTAAAAGTGTTGCAAATGCTGTGACTTTTTCAATTTCATGTATAGATATACAATTTTAGGACAGCTATTGAATTCAGAACACTACATAAAACAATACCTGCTTGCCAGGTGTGGCAGCACATGCCTGTAATCCAGTACTTGGGAGGCTGAGACAGTAAGATAACAGGTTTTTTGTTTTGTTTTTTGTGGGTTTTTTTTTTTTTTTGCGGTACCGGGGATTGAACCCAGGGGTGTTCTACCTCCGCGCTACACCCCTGGCCCTATTTTTTTATACTTTATTTTGAAACCGGGTCTCACGAAGTTGCGGAGGGCCTCACTAGGTAGAGAGAGAGAGAGAGAGAGAGAGAGAGAGTTGAGGCTGGCCGCGAACCCGGATCCTCTGGTCTCCGCCTCCCAAAGTACTGGGATTACAAGCTTGCGCCACCACGCCCAGCAAGATAACAGTTTTGAGGCCAGCCTCAGCAACTTAGCAAGACCCTGTTTCAAAATAAAAAATAAAATAGGGCTGGGGTGTAGCTCAAAGGTAGAATACCCCTGGGTTCAATCCCCAGAACCCCAGTACCTCAAAAAAAAAAAAACAAAAAGATTCAGAGATTTCAAAGTGAGCATTGACAAGAAAAATAAAATAAAACAGGCATGAAATTTTAAATGACAGCAGCTAGCATGGTAGTGAACACCTATAATCCTAATAATTATGAGGATGAGACAGAAGGATCACAATTTCAATGTCAATCTCAGCTATTTATCAAGACCCCTTTTCAAAATAAAAAATAAAAAGAGCTGGAGGTGTAGCTCAGAGGTAGAATTCCCCTGGGTTCAATCCCCAGTAGCAAAAAAAAAGGAAAAAAAAGAAAGAAAAATTTAAATGACAGCAAAAATCAATTCTGAAATCTTCCAGAGGAAAAGAACACATCGCCTACCGAAGAAGAAGAATCAGATCACCAATAATAACTACACTGCACCTATGAAATCAGTGTGTTAATAGTATTAAAGTGTAGACAGAGAACTTTGAAGTATAATTCAAACGCTAAAAGAGCATAGTTTTTAAAAATTTTCAGTGCTATATAATTTCTATATAGCACTGACATAGAGATCCATATTAGAAAGGCATTTCTCATAAGAAACCACAACATAAGGGGTAATTCATTCAATGTAAAAATTTTTAATGAAGGAAACACTTCAACTGACATTTTGTACATATGTGATAATACCAATTCATATCTCAATATCATGTTTAGGAAAGAGGAAAGTGAGGAGAGAGCCAGGAGGAAAACTCACTAACTCTGTGTGCATGTATGTCACTATCACTATGAACTATATTATGATGTGAGATTATAATGCACTAATAAAAGTATAAAATAAAACACTACTTCTATGAATAAAAGAAAAATTATAATACTATAATGACACCTTCACACCCATATGTATAGAGCACAATTCACAATAGCCAAATTATGGTACCAACCTAGGTAATCCATCAACAAATGAATGAAAATGTGGCATATGCACACAACGGAGTTTGACTCAGCCATAAGGAATACCAAAATTATTTCATTTGAAAGAAAATGGATAGAACTAGAGAACATCATGCAGAGTGAGATCAGCCCGACTTAAAATACCAGGGGCCACATATTTTTCTCACATGTGGAAGCTAGAGAAAAAATAGGAAAGGAAAAAGACTTTGTGAAATGAGGAGAGAGTTCATTACAGTAGTAGAAGGTTAATGGCAGAGGAAGGGTGGGAGGGGTAAAGGATACTTGAGGAAGGAAACAGACCAAATAATGTTACGTTTTTATATGCATGTATCATTACCAATTGCACATAGGATGGGAGAGCAGAGGGGAAGGGAGTCAGGTACAGAGGGAAATGCACCAAGAGATGTTGAGTGAATATATGAATGTATTATTTTGAACCTCACTGTGATGTATGACTTCAGTGCACTAACAAAATTTAAATTAAAAAATGCTATAAAATCAATAATAATCAAGTATCTTTTTAGTTTATATATCCAAAAATTATCAAATATATAACAACCCAGAATCAACTTTTTAGACAATATTACTGCTATGGGAGGAAGAAGAGAAATAACAAATCAATGATAATCTTATCAGTGTGAAAACTTCTAGGCATATAATTATATAATTAAAATATTTAGAAAATATTAATAAAAGTTGATAGGGATGAGAGGAAAATTGACAGAAGCATCCTCAGAGTTGGAGATGTAAACACACCTATTAAGATTATTAGTAGACAAAATTTAACACAAATAACTCTTCTATGACCTCATGGTACACAGATGACACCACCATACTCACTTCCATCTGGCTAAGGATGGCAAGCGTACCAAACACAGCCTCTTGGCATATATTTGAAAAGAAGGATGAAGGACCCTTGTCAAGTGGGTGGACTTGAAATCAGTAAATTCACATGGAATTTACCTGGACTCTAGAGTTATCATCGGGTTGCTCCTTATAGACCTCCATTACTTGTCTTTGCCTAACAGGTCGGCTGATATGTTTGGAATTCTAATGGGAGAAGAAATGTGACCAGAGTTGAATTCCTCAAGTTTCTATATTCATTCAAGTTTCTGACATTTCTGACAGAATAGAAAAACTAATTTCCTATATGATGCCCACCAAATTTCTAGTACACATTCACATTGAACAATACTGTTAAAGTGCAGACAAACCCTAGAGCCTCTCTAACACATCAAACATACTGAAAACAAATAAGTGAGGTAGTGAATAAAATGCACATTCAAAAAATATATTTTATTTGTATGGGCCTGAGCCAATAGGATTCCTATGCTCCTATGAAAACACCGTCAATTACCTATGAGTGTTAATAACTAGTGTTGGTTTTGAAATATCTCTTCATCTGTGTACACAGAGAAAGACAATCAAGAAAATAAAGAAGACAAAAATGGAAATATCACTCATTCATAGACTGGAATATTTACTATTGATAAGATGGTAGTACTGCCAAAGCTATTTAGAGCCCACCAGTGTTTTTGGTTGGTCTCTTTTTTGGGAGGGGTGGAACAAATATAGAAACCCATCATAAAATCCAATTGACTACTTCAGGATTTCTCCAAAGAAGTTAAAATTTAAACCAAATATATTGACTTGACTAATGAATTCTGGAGAAGCTACTTCCATTGTATGTTAATTACATACTCAGATGGTTACATCTGTAACCATTAAACTACACAAGCAGATAATTAGCCATGTCTATACAGCACAATTCACAATAGTCAAGAGATGGAAACATAACAGACTAAGATCTGAAAAGCTTACCTTAGATTTTCATCACTTAAAGATAAGAGTTCTACAGATTCTTACAGAAAACATTTTTGGGTTAGAGAAACCAGCAGGAACTGAAAGAAAATGAATCTGACGAGCTTTACAGCTCATACGCATCCAAAAACACTTTTAAAAAGCCCCTGAAGTTTCCATTCTTTGGGTAGATACGTAGAAGTGGTATTGCTGGGTCATAATGCATGCGTATCTATGTTTATAGCTGCACAATTCACAATTGCCAAACTATGGAACCAGCCAAGATGTCCATCAACAGGTGAATGGATTACAAAACTATGAGATATATACACAATGGAATTTTATGCAGCCATAAAGAAGAACAAAATTACATTATTTGCAGGGAAATGGATGGAAGTAGAGAACATTGTGCTTAGTGACATTAGTCAGTCACAAAAAGTGAAAAGTCGGATACTCTCCCTAATATGCGGAAGCTAGGGAGAATAGGGCATAGGAGGGACTCCAGACAAAGATGGAGAAAACTAGATGAGTAAAGAAGGCGACCTAACTGAGGGACATGGGAGGGGAGAAGAGGAAAACACCCTAATGCTCAGGATGTACATATACAAACTTATCAAAGTCAACTACTATGCTGAGCACAAGAAGGAGGGAAGGGGGAGGGAAAAGGGGTGGGGATTGGGAGAGGGCTAACCAACTGATGCATGCATGTATACTTCTACCACCCTGAAACCCGCATGCATGTATACTTCTACCACCCTGAAACCCATCAAGATATATGATTGCAATGCACCAATAAAACTTTTTTAATTAAAAAAGCCTCTGAGGCTATTAATCCTGCCTTGAACTTATAGAAAGAAAAGTTCTTGAATAATATAAAATTGTCTCACCAGATATCCAGAGTTTTGAAAACCATAAGCAAATTCCTCCATAATATGTATTAAAAGTATAGCAAATTATCCATGGCAATCTTTGCCAACTGGAAAAAATACAATCTACCTGATAGCGAATACTATCCTGGATAAATCCTTCTATGCTGAAATTAAGAAAGATGAATTAACAATGAATTATTTTTATCTTAAAAACTAGTATATTTATTTCTTTTTGTGATGTAACTGTAGGATCCTTTTTATTATAATTATTAGTGCATATTAATTGTACAAAATAATAGTTTCATTGTGACAATTTCATACACATATATAACATTTTATTTGTTCCAACCTCCTTATTTCTCTCTAATCTTCCCTCCCCTGGTCCCTTTCCCCTTCCTTAATAGTCCCCCCTCTACTCTAATGTTATTCCTTTTTTTTCTAGATTTCATATATGAGAAAAAGCACATGATCTCTATCTTTCTGAGTCTGGCTTATTTCACTTAACATGAAGATCTCCAGTTCCATCCATTTTTCTACAAAAGACATGGCTACTTTATTCTTTGTGGCTGAGTAATACATCAGTGTGTGTGTGTGTGTGTGTGTGTGTGTGTGTGTGTGTTTGTGTGAGATATTTTCTTTATCTCCTCATTCACTGATGGGCATCTAGGCTGATTCCATAGCTTGGCTATTGGGAATAGTGCCACCATAAACATGAGTATGCATGCATCATTCACCTATTACTTTTCTCAAAGGAATGGAACTCTAAAACATATTTATTTCAAAAGTTACCATAAGTGGTATTTTGACTACTCAATTTAAATTTTTATTTAAATCAGAGACAATGGGACATAATAGGTTAAGTCCTGTAGTGTTTGCTTTATAAAATAGATGGCTCTCGTGTTTGGTGCACACGTATTTACAATCATTTTATCTTCTAGATGGATTGTTCCCTTTATGAATGTGTAGTGAACTTCTCTGTCTCTTCTGACACATTTGGCTGGAAGTCTATTTTTTCTGATATGAGTATAGCTACTCCTGCTTGATTTCAGATTCCATTTGATTGGACTATCATTCTCCATCCTTTCACTTTCAGTCTATGTATGTTTTTGCAGGTGAGGTGAGGTTTTTACAAATACAAACAATTGGGTAGTAATTTTTTTGTTTTTGTTTTTGTTTTGTTGTTTTGTTGTTGCTTTAACCCAGTAAACTAGTCTTAATAATTTTATTGGAGAAGTCAGACCATTTACATTCAAAGTTATTATTGAAAACTTTAATAAATAGTTCCTGTCATTTTCCTGTTTTTCTGATGGTTGTTTGAGAATTCCGTTTGTTTCTTTTTCCCTTATACATCCTAGAGTTTGGCTGTTTTCCTGAAATAATCGTGTTAGTTTCTTTCCCATTCCTCATGTGGTTACCCTTCTACTTAGCTTTAGTCTTTCCCATGCTCTTGTGTTTGTGTTTACCTTGCTTGTGTTTATCTTTCCTCATCAAGGTGAAGGATTTCTTTGAGTGTCTTCTGAATGAAGCTGTCTTATTTGTCATGAATTATTTTCATTTATGCCTATCTTGGAAGGTCTTTATTTCTCCTTCGATTCCAAAGGACAATTTTTCTGGATATAGAAATCCAGGTTGGCAGTTAATTTCCTTCAGTGTTTGAAATTTATCATTCCACATCCTCCTGACCATTAAGAGTTTCTGATGAAAATTTTGCTGTTATTCTGTTTGGGTTACCTTTTAAAAGTGACTTTGTGCTTCTCTCGACTTTTAACATTCTTTTTTAGTTCTGTATGTTTAGCAGTTAACAGTGCTATGCCATGGAGAGCGTCTTCTCTGATCGTGTCTATTGAAGGCTCTAAATGCCTCCAGGACCTGGAGGTTCATATCTTTCTCAAGTTTTGGGAAATTTTCTATTATATCACTTAATAGGCTTTCTATGCCATTAGCCTGTAGTTCTCCTCCTTCTTGTAAACCTATGAGTTATAATTTTGGTATATTAATGTTGTCTCAGAGGTACTATATGTTCTGCTCATTGTTGTGTTGTTGTTGTTGTTGTTGTTTTCTTTATTGCTTTCTGAATGTTCTAGTTCATCCACCATTTCTTTAAGCCCTGATATTCTTTCTTACATTTGATATAGTCTACTGGTAGAATTTAAACTGAATTTTTTATTTGACTTAATGAGCTTTCCATTTCCAAGACTTCTGCTTGGTTCTTTTATAGAATCTCTCTTTATTGAAATGTTCTTTCCTATCCTCCTGTCCTTCTTAATATGTTCAGTTATTTGTTTGTATATTATTTACAGTCATTGATCATTTAAATAATTTTAGAAATTCTTTTTCTGGCATTTAATTTACTTCAATATGTATGGATTCAGATAATGGTGAGTTATGAAACTTGGAGGCGTCATGTTTCCTTGTTTATTTTTCTTGTTCCTTGTGTTTCTGTGTTGAGATTTGCACATTTCTTGGAATGGGTATCTATTCCACTTTAATGCGAGGGTCTTCTTAATGAACAGCCTTCTCTTGATGATGTATCTGGAGTATTAGTTTACTATGTAGTATTGAGTTTAATTCCAAATTTGTATTTGTGCGGCCATAGGCTTTGCTTGTTGAATTTTGACACTGCATACTGTGCTATAACCTGAGAGACCCACTTTTTCTGAAGAACCCACAGGACGGGGGTCTCTCTTATAGGTCAGGCAGGTATGGTATAGACAGTGGAGCATATGATGTATACTTTCTGTGGTTACTCCTGTACACTTTTCAGCACTGTGCAGTGTGGCATGGCTTGGGAGTGACCTATGCTAGACCACCTTGTATGTGGAGTGGCCACAACAGTTGTGTTATTTCTGTGTTTTTGCTAAAGGGGTGAATGCCTGGTCGTTGATCTTAAGGCTCCTATAAATGTGCCTACTTGGGGCCTGGTTGTCAGCTGGGGGCTTTTTTCTTGACTATTCTTTAAGTTGATGTATCTGCCAAAGGTTGATCAGGACTAGGTCTAGGATGGAGTAATTTTCTCTCAATTGTACTGGGGCATAGCACAGTATCAGAGCATCTACCCAACATGCTCAAAGTGCTGGGTTCAATCCCCAACACTATTTTGAGAGGCTAAAACAACTAGCAATAATAGCAACAACTTAAAAGAAAAGCACAGATAGACATACAACAAAAACCTATTCAAACGGACATCTATAACCATAGAGAAGAAAGGGGAAGTAATAATAAAGAATAGGCTAAAAATATTAGGAAAGACTAAATTCACTCCTGAGGCCTCTGTCTCCCACACCTCATCCCACCCCTGAGCACGGGAGCATGGTAGAAACTGCCCAGCAGCATTCTAGATAATTGGCATTCTAACCAAAGTTAGATGAATACTCAGTATACTTTTGATTTGAATTCCCCTGATGACTAAAGGAGTTGAACAGTTTTTCAAAGATATTTTGGCCATTTTTATTTCTTCTTTTGGAAAATGTCCATTTAGTTCATTTGCCCATTTATTAATTGGATTACTTGGTCTTTTGGTGTTTTTAGAATTCTTTATATATTCTAAATATTAGTGTTTTGTCAGAAGAGTACCTGGCAAAAATTTTCTCCCATTCTGTGGGTTCTCTGCTAACACTACAAACTGTTTCCTTTGCTGTGAAAAAAAAGTTTAAATTTACTTCATCCCATATATTGATTTTTGGTTTTATTTCCTGAGTTTTTGGAATCTTATTGAGGAAGTAGATGCCTGGCACGTATGTCGCGGAGTGTTGACCCTGTTTTCTTCTAGCTGTTGCAAAGTTTCTGATCTTATTCCTCGGCCATTCATTCACTTTGAGTTGGCTTGTGTGCAGGGTGAGAGATAGGGATATAGTTTTATTTTTCTAAACATGGAAACCTAGTTTTCCCAGCACCATTTGTTTACAAAGCTATCTTTTCTCTGATATAGGTTTTTGGCAACTTTGTTAAGGATCAGATGACTATATCTGTGTAGGTTTGTCTCTGTGTCTTCATTTCTATTCCATTGGTCTGCATATGTATTTTTATGCCAATGCCAATGTATTTTTGTTACTATACTTCTGTAATATGAGATCAAGCATTGTGATGCTCCTAGCATTGATCTTACTTCTCAGAATTGCTTTAGATATTCTGTGTCTTTTATTCTTACATATGAATTTTATTTTTTTTTTTATTTTTGTTTGCGGAACTGGGGATCGAACCCAGGGGCATTCTACTTCTGAGATACACCCCCAGCCCTATTTTTTATTCTTTATTTTGAAACAGGGTCTCACTAAGTTGTGGAGGGCCTCATTAAGTAGCTGAGACAGCTACTTTACTGAATTTGTTTATCAGCTCTAGAAGTCTTCTGATGCCATTTTTGGTTCTCCTAAGTACAGGATCATGTCCTCTACAGTGATAATTTGCCTTCTTTTTCTGTTTGCAACCCTATAATTTCCTTCTTTTGCCTAATTTCGCTAACATTTCAAATACTATATTGAATAGGAGTGGGAACAATATACATCCTTGTCTTGTTCCTGTCTTCAAAAAATCTTTCAGTCTTTTCCCCATTCAGTTTGATGTTGGCTTTGAGTTTGTCAAAGCCAACATCAAACTATGATGTTGAAGTAACTTATTCTATCCCTAGTTTCTTTAGTGTTTTTAACATGAATGGATGCGGAATTTTATGGAATGCCTTTCCTGCATCTAGTGAGCTAATCGTGTTATTTTTTTCCTTAATCCTATTCACATGAATTACACTTTATTTTGTGGTACTGGGGATTGAAACAAGGGGCATTCTAACTGCAAGCCACACCCCCAGCCCTTTTTATTTTTTGTTTGCAACAAGGGTCTTACTAGGTTGCTGAGAGTTTCTCTAAGTTGTTGAGGCTGGCCTCAAACCTGCAATCATTCTGTGACGCAGTCCTGGAGTTCTGACCAGCAGAGTCCAGGAAAGACGACACACAGACACTTCAGTACAGATGGTGCAGCTTCCTCTTTATTATCCTCTCTCTCAGCTTCCTCTCACGCTTCTCATCCACCATCCCGCTTATATTATTTACGAGCAACCCCTCCCCAATCACGCCAGAAGCAATCCTCCAATCACACCTCTCTCACGCCACATACACGCAGGCCAGGCCTCCTCTCATAGGCTCTCCAGCAGCAAGCACGCAATGAGCATGCACCAAACGCGTGCGCTTCCCAACTGCGCATGTGCTAGATCTGGTAAACAAGCGCGGGTCAC
>PVJS01035414.1:0-21023 GCA_004027185.1 Glis glis | reverse complement strand
ACCGCAAAAAAAAAAAAAAAAAAAAGATGAGAGGCTGAAATGGGTTGTGAATCTGTGTCCTATGAAAAAATTACTGATTTCTCCATGGAACATGTATATAACAATTTCTGTCATCTTGTCTGTTCTTCAGTTTTGCATTTTGATTCAAATATTAACTCTTTTTCTTTGAGAAATACACCATCACACGGCCATGTATATATGTCTAAAGGAGGTTGTGTAGCTTACATGTTTTATATATTTCATTTTTTAAAAATTGTTCAAAGGTTGTATTTACCTTCCAAGGCTGGAAATCAGGGGACTGTCCAGTTTCCTAATTTTCCACCAGAGGCCTATGTGTAAGTAGAAAAGTATTAACTACTTGCATATAGTGTGTATGTATATATATATAAATTGTGTGTTAAAGAGCTACATACTGATTTTCATATGACAATGTTTTGTGATATAAATGTAATACCATGTGATAGGCAAAGGACTCCCTGCATTTGAAGAGCAGGTTTTTGTTTATATGTATTTTTGGGATAAAAAAATAAAATTTGTAAATATAGCCCCATTTCAAAGGATAATACTTTACTAGCATAGAGGGCCTTGTATATATAGGTATGTTTGCTGCTTAAAGGAGTCTTTGTATCAGTGTTTTTGAGGTAAAAATAGGTAGTTTGTAGGGAATTGTGGGGAGAGACCAGGAAATAGTGAAGATAGGACGCACACCGACCCTGGAATCCAGATCATCACATCTCAGCAAGGAGCATTGGTTGCCTCTAAGCAGCAGTACTTTTCTGAACTGGAAATGAAGGGTTTTTTCTTCACAGAATAGTCAGAGTTTGGGGCAGATTAGATGAAGTTGACCTTTCACATGGTGAAATACCACCCCTACCATTTCACCCTCAGGTGGCGTTGGGGGCTGGGTGAAAGGAGATGACACAACTCAGTCAGTGCTGCTATAGACTCTTCTCCTGAGGTTGAAATTTAGGATGCTATTAAGTTAGATTGTCTTCTTTTCCTCTGATTTTACATTATGGTATTACATATGTTGGTGTACTCAGGGCTAAAGGTTACCTAGTGCAGGGAGGGGCAGGTGACCAGCGTTCATTCAAAAGAAATTAAAAGATCCCCTTTGAAGAGTGAACACTTAAATTAGGTGACAGATTAGATGAAGGAAAAATGCAACCAGGGAAGGACAATTAGCATTATACACCCAATGTGATCTACCTTGGCCATTATAACTGTTATTTTCTTCATTTTGTTAAGTGCCATAGGCCACATATTACATATGTGCATGTCTAGAAAGTAGATTTTGTTTTGATGAATTTTCCGCAGGATCCAGACTGAAGGTTTTCTCTCTGAGATTGGGCAGTAATCTGATCTCTTACTCTAGGGCCTCCTTATTCAGGGTGCGCTGCTCCCTAGTAGCCTTGAGATTTGCTTCACAAACACCTTCCTGGTGGGCACTGTGATAGATGACCACTTAGCCTATATTTTTCAATAAGAGGTCCCAATTATATAGTAAACTTTTGCATTAGTGGAACAGTAGCTTCCCTAGATTAAGAGATTTTTCATGCCAGTCAGGTATGGTGGTGCATGCTGGTGATCCCAGTACTTCGGAGGCCGAGAGAGGGGGATCTCAGGTTTGAGTCTAGTCTCACTAACTTAGTGAGACCCTTAGCAAGCTAACCCTGTTTCAAAATAAAAAAATAAAATAGGACTGGGGATGTAGCTCAGAGGTAGAATGTGTCGGGGTTAAATCCCCAGTTCCAAAAAAAGATTTTTCATGCGAAATTTCTGGGAAGATTTTTTTTGTTTTTATTTTCCCTTCCATTTTGTTTTTATTTTCTTGAAGAAAGACCAGCAGCCGGGTGTGGTGGCTGATGGAGGCTGAGGCAAGAGGGTCACAAATTTGAAGCCAGCCTGGACAACTTAGCAAAACCCCATCTCAAAACTAAAAAAAAGGAAAAAAGGACTAGGGGTGTAGCTCAGTGGTAAAGCAGCCCTGGGTTCAATACCCCGTACTGCACAAAAAAAAAGCATCAGAGGTTTTTTTTTTTTTTTTTTTTTTTTTTTTTTGCGGTACCAGGGATTGAACCCAGGGGCATTCTACCTCCAAGCTACACCCCCAGCCCTATTTTTTACCCTTTTACTGAAACTGGGTCTCACGAAGTTGCGGGAGGGCCTCACTAAGTAGCTGAGGCTGGCCGCAAACCCGGATCCTCCAGTCTCCGCCTCCCAAGTACTGGGATTACAAGCGTGTGCCACAATGCCCGGCTAGCATCAGAGTTTTTAAAAAGAAGCACTACCCATCTCCAAAGCTTAGAAACTTTTGTTCACCTTGGCTCTTTGCAACTTCTTTGTTCTCTTTTTTCCATCCTGGTTGGCATGTCTGTAGATCATTGCTGTCAAAATCAAACTATTTGCAAAATAGTCCTTTGCTTCTGAACCCCTCCCCCAAGCCCTCTGTGACAATCTACAGTTCTGCAGAGGTACGGAACAAAATCTTCAGATTTTCCCCATCAGTCCTCTTCCTAGTAACATTCTAGTTCCCTCCTTTTAACATTGACAAAGGACAGCTCATTAAATTCAACTGGTATATAACTTTCAAATTATTGTGTCCTGGTGATAAGTTGAAGCAGAGTAATCAGTTGAGATAATGGAAGATTTATTTGAAAATAATTATTATTGTGTTGAGTATGCCAGTGTACTATGTAGCTCATTTTTTTTTATTTGTTTGGCACTGGGGATGGAACCCAGGGGTATTCTATCTCCAAGCTACACCCCCCTGCCCTATTTTATTCCTTTATTTGAAACAGGGTCTCACTGAGTTGCGGAGGCCTCACTGAGTAGCTAAGGCTGGCCACAAACCTGCAGTCCTCCTGTCTCATCCTCCCAAGTACTGGGATTACAAGCGTGCGCCACCATGCCTGGTGTAGCTCAGTTTTTGTTTTGTTTTTTGTTTTTGGTGCTGGAGATTGAACATTGGGTATCCTACCTCCAAGCTACACTCCCAGCCCTATTTTTTTTTTTTTTTTTTTTTTTTTTGCGGTACCGGGGATTGAACCCAGGGGCGTTCTACCTCCACGCTACAACCCCGGCCCTATTTTTTATACTTTATTTTGAAACCAGGTCTCACGAAGTTGCAGAGGGCCTCACTAAGTAGAGAGAGAGAGAAAGAGAGAGAGAGATCGTGCACAAGCGAGCGAGCGAGCTGAGGCTGGCTGAGGCTGGCTGTGAACCCGGATCCTCCGGTCTCTGCCTCCCAAAGTACTGGGATTACAAGCGTGCGCCACCACGCCTGGCCCTATTTTGCTTTTTTGTTTTTGAAATGGGGTCTTGCTTTGAAATGGGGTTGCTGAGAGTCTTATTACGCTTCTGACCTGTCCTTGAAGCTGCGATCCTCCTGTCTTAGCCTCCTCCTGTCTTAGTACTGGGAATACAGGTGTGTGCCACCATGCCTGGCTGTAGCTTAGTTTCTTTTTTTTTTTTTTTTTTTGCAGTACCGGGGATTGAACGCAGGGGCGTTCTACCTCCGCGCTACACCCCCGGCCCTATTTTTTTATACTTTATTTTGAAACCGGGTCTCACGAAGTTACGGAGGGCCTCACTAAGTAGAGAGAGAGAGAGAGAGAGAGAGACAGGGAGAGAGAGAGAGCTGAGGCTGGCTGCGAACCCGGATCCTCCGGTCTCCGCCTCCCAAAGTACTGGGATTACAAGCATGCGCCACCACGCCCGGCTTAGCTTAGTTTCTTGAAGCTTAGAATTTATATATTTCAGGTTGAGTATAATTTGATATGGTGCAAGATAGTTATATTTTTTAACATCTTTCCCACTGTGGAAATTAGTTGTAGATCTGAGGAACAAAATGATGTCATATTAACTGGTGCCTAAATGTGACACTGAAACAATGTGTCAGCAATGTCTGCTTATAAAATAATGTTTGGGTATGTGAGTATATATCAAGTGAAGAGGCTACTTGATTTAAATTAAAATTTTGAAATTTGACGCTTCATTTGGTCTTGGGTAGTTTCCAGTGTGTTTATCAGATGGGAAATAACTTTAAAGAGTTCCTAAAACTCTTTGATGAAACTCCCCTCCCCATTTGGTACTGGGGATTTAACCCAGGGACAGTTTACCTCCAAACTACACCCCCAGCCCTATTTTTTAATTTTATTTTGAAACAGGCTCTCACTAGGTTGATGAATCTCACTAGTTGCTGAGGCTGACCTTGAACCTGCAGTCTTCCCGTCTCAGCCTCCCAAGTAGGGATTACAGGTGTGCACCACCATGCCTGCCTTACTGTGTGCTAATTTTAAAAATTAAAAAGGGCTGGGGGTGTAGCTCAGCAGTTGAGTACTTGCCTAGCATGATTTCAAACCCCAGCATTGCCCCTACCAAAAACAATTAAAAAGTAGGTATTCATTAAAAAAACAAAACAGTTGATTTATTCACACAAATTACTTTAAAGGGAGTGACTCCCGTTGGCAATTGCAGAAGCTTCATGTGTTAGCAGATGGTTTACCACTGTGAGTCAGACTCCATGCAAGAATTCAAAGGTGGGCTGTACCTTGTGGAAAAGATGACAAAGTATGCTTTCTCTGCTTTAGGTTGATTTTTTAAGTAGTTTTTTTAAATAGAAGTTTGCATTATTTTCTTATGGAAATGGTCATTTCGCAGCCCATCGGGAGAATCCTGTGGCCACAGGACTCATGGATTACTTGCTTTGAGGATCACTGGTCTGAGTTTGAGGCTTCAGGACTTTGTTCTGAGAAGGCTTGAGGCTCCTTGGAGGTTGATTTTGAATCAATTGTAGAGGAGGGCACTGTGCCAGACAACAGTCCAGGGAGCAGCAGGGCTGCAGTGGTGTAGAAAGGACTCTATAAATTGTTGACCTAAAGTTTCATAGTGGTAGAGTTGGAATAAGGAATCACACAGTCCCAGTTCAAGTGGTCTTTTTTCTGGGCCGTTCCTCCCCAGCTTCAGAGCTTAGTGGAGAGAGAAGACCCAGTGCACAGGGGGTTCAGGGAAATACATTTGGTGGGATTTTGGGGGGTAGTGAGTCCTCGCCTTACCTCACCAAGTCACAGCCACAGCTGCTTGTAAATGACCACATTGATTCACAAAAATAGACAAATACTCAGTAATTGAGTGCTGAGGAAGTGCCATGAATTGAGACATCAATAACGCTGGCCAATATTGAGGGGCACTTTCTATGAACCAGGTATAGTTCTAAGCATTTTGCATGTGTTCTAACTCAGGCATGAACTCATCCTTTTTTTTTTTTTTTTGGTACTGGGGATGGAACCCAGGGGCCTTCTACTTCCGAGCTATATCCCCAGACCTGTTTTATTTTTTATTTTGAAACAGGGTCTCACTAAGTTGCTGAGAGCCTCACTATGTTGCTGGGGCTGGCTTTGAACCTGTGATCCTCTTGTCTCAATCTCCCAAGTACTGGGATTACAAGCATGCGCCACCATGCCCGACTCTCATTTTATCCTTATAACCCAGTGACACAGGCTTCAACTATTGTTCCATTTCACAAATGAGGAAACTGAGGCACAGAAAGGTTAAGGTCACACAATCATAGTCAGGACTGGGATTCAAACCCAGTCACTCTGGTTCCAGTTGACTACCAGATGCCATATCTAACCACTGTCAAATACTGCCTCTTACAGTCTTGAGATGTGTACCGGCTGGACCTCACAGAGTAATAAAATCAGCTACAGACAGCGCTAGATGGGAGACAAATTGGGGCCCGTCAAAGTGCGGGGAAGTAGAGGTTATGGAAGCCTTAGGAATAGGAAAATGAGCTGCTACCACTCAGAAGTGACTGAAAAGGCTTTGGAAGAACTTGAAGTTCAGGAGGTGAATGGAGGTGAGTGAGACTTCTGGTTTCTCTTAATGGTAGACTAAGTTATTTTGATGAAAACACCTGCTAAAACCTCAAGGTAAGATAGAAACACAAACATTTCTTAAAGCATCGAAGAACTCATCTAGTAAAAGGTTTGCAGTCAAGTCAGGCGTGGCAGTCTGTAATCCCACTGACTCCAGAACCCAAGGCAGGAGGATTCCAAGTTCGAAGCCAGCCTGGGTAACCTAGCAAGACCCTGTCTCAAAAAATTAAAAATGCTGCCAGGCGTGGCGGCACACACTTGTAATCCCAGTACTTGTGAGGCTGAGACAGGAGGATCGCAGGTTCAACACCAGCCTCAGCACTTAGACCCTCAGCAATTTAGCGAAACCTTGTTCCAAAATAAAAAATAAGATAGGGCTGAGGGTGTAGTTCAGAGGTAGGATGTCCCTAAGTTCAATCCCCAATACCAAAAATAAATAAATAATAAATTTAAAAAGGCTGCGATGTAGCTCAGTGGTAAAGCACCCCTGGGTTCAATCTCCAGTACTGGGGGAAAAAGTTTTCAGTCAAAAATGGAGATAAGAAGCCAGGCGTGGTGGCACACGCTTGTAATCCCAGTACTTTGGGAGGCGAAGACTGGAGGATCCGGGTTCGCGGCCAGCCTCAGCTCTCTCACTCTCTCTCTCCCTGTCTCTCTCTCTCTCTCTCTCTCTCTCTCTCTCTCTCCTTAGTGAGGCCCTCCGCAACTTTGTGAGACCCGGTTTCAAAATAAAAGTATAAAAAATAGGGCCGGGGGCGTAGCGCGGAGGTAGAATGCCCCTGCGTTCAATCCCCGGTACCACAAAAGAAAACAAAAATGGAGATAAGAATTCAGAAAGAAATGGAGTACAGATGGCTGGAAAACATTTTTTCCCCCTGGCAGATAAGGGATTGAATTCAGGGCCTGGCATATGCTAGACAAATGCTCTAACACTGTTTCTTGCCTCCTCTAGTTCTGGAAACCACATTTGATCTAAAGGCAAACCATACTGGATTCTAGCAAATCAGACTTCAGGTTGAGTAGGACAGCAATCAAAACCCAAAGCCCACATACAATGGGGAAATCTAAAGATGTTTCACTCTGGGCATGGTGGTGCACGCTTGTAATCCCAGTACTTGGGAGGCCGAGACCGGAGGATCCAGGTTCGCCGCCAGCCTCACATACTTAATGAGGCCCTGTGCAACTTAGTGAGACCCTGTTTCAAAAAAAAGTATAAAAAAAATAGGACTGGGGGTATAGCTTGGAGGTAGAATGCCCCTGGGTTCAATCCCCAGTACCGCAAAAATAAATAAATTAAAAAAATAAAGATGTTTCTCTCTCTCTCTCTCTCTCTCTCTCTCTCTCTCACACACACACACACACACACACACACACACACACACACACACACACCAAAAAACTGGCATGCCAAAGAGTTACACTTTTCAGAGGAAAAATGTAGATAAGAAATGGAATCTTCCCAAGAATTTATAGCCTGGAAGTTCAGGAAAACTCAAGCCCTGACCCTGTATTGTTAGTCAGTCTCTGGGTGGCTGATAGAAATACATTACTCTCTAGAGGGAGGGATTTTAAAAATTTCCCAGTTATTTCTATATTTTATCCCTAAAGAGTTATATTTTTAAAACAGAGCACTATAGGTAATAACATATTCTCACAGATTTCAGTACTTGAATTATACTATAAAATGATCATGGTTACTGATTTCAAATAAGTCACAAACTTGAAACTACCCACAGTGAACAAGAAATAGAACCAAGTAAAATAGGAGTTATTTAAAAGACCAAATAGATTTTGTGTGTGTGTGTGTGTGTATGTGGTACTGGGGATTGAAACCAGGGGCATTCTACCTCCAAGCTGTACCCCAAACCCCATTTTATTCTTTATTTTGAAACAGGGTCTCACCAAGTTGCGGAAGGCCTCACAAGTTGCTGAGGGTGGCCACAAACCTGTGATATTCCTGTCTCAGCCTCCGAAGTACTGGGATTACGAGCGTGTACCACCATGCCCGGCCAAATAGAATTTTTAGAAATGAAAAGTACAATAACTGTAAGCCCATTAATGGATGACATTTACAGTACATTAGAAATAGTTTCAGAGCCAGGCATGGTGGTACATGCCTGTAACACAGTACTTTAGAGGCTGAGACCAGGGAATTGCAGGTTCAAGACCAGCCTCAGCAACTTAGCGAGACTATCAGCAAACTAGCAAGACCCTGTTTCAATAAATAAACAAAACAAAAAATAAAATAGGACTGGGGTTGTAGCTAGGAGGTAGAATGCTCTTAGGTTCAATCCCCAGTATCATACATACACACACACAAAAGTAATTTCTTGCCAGGCATGGTGGTGCACGCTTGTAATCCTAGTACTTGGGAGGCTGAGACTAGAGGATCTGGGTTCGAGGATAGCCTCAGCTACTTAGTGAGGTCCTCTGCAACTTAGTGAGACCCTATTTCAAAATAAAGATTAAAAAATAGGGCTGGGGTGTAGCCCAGAGATAGAATGCCCCTGGGTTTAATCCCCGGTACCGCCAAAAAAAAAAAAAAAAAGTAATTTCTTCAGGCTGAGGCAGGACGTCTTGATCACAACTCTGAGGCCAGCCTCAACAATTTATCAAGACCAGTCTTTTTTTTTTTTTTTTTTTGCGCTAACGGGGATTGAACCCAGGGGCGTTCTACCTCCGCGGTACACCCCCGGCCCTATTTTTTTATACTTTATTTTGAAACTGGGTCTCACGAAGTTGCGGAGGGCCTCACTAAGTAGAGAGAGAGAGATACAGAGAGACAGAGAGAGAGAGAGAGCTGAGGGTGGCCGCGAACCCGGATCCTCTGGTCTCCGCCTCCCAAAGTACTGGGATTACAAGCGTGCGCCACCATGCCCGGCCCAAGACCAGTCTTAAAATAAGAAATAAAAAGGGTTGGGGATGAAGTTTAGGAGTAGAGTGCCCCTGGCTGTTGTGCTCACACAAGATAAATTATTCAGAATATAACACAGAGAAGCTGGGTGTAGTGGTGCATGCCTGTAATCCCAGTACTTGGGAGGCTGATATAGGAGGATTGCAGGCTCAAGGACAGCCTCAGCAAGTAGTGAGACTTTCATTAACCTAGTGAGACCTTGTTTCAAAATGAAATAGGGCTAGGGGTGTAGCTTGGAGGTAGAATACCCCTGGGTTCAGTCCCCAGTACCACACACACATGAAAAAAAAAAGTATATAGCACAGAAAGATAAAAAGATGGAAAATACAGACAGTTGGTAAAAAGTAAATGATTCTTATGTTTGAATTCCAGGAGACAGAAAATGAGGAAGAGGCATATTTGAAGAAAAATGACGGGCCGGGCCCGTCATTTTTGTCAAGCCCGTTAAATACATAGTGATTTACTCCTTAAAGCAACTGTCTTATGTAGGTTCTATCATGATGAGGGAATTGAGACAAGCGAAGTTTGGTTACTTGCCCAAGGTGGCAGAGTTTATGAATGTAGAGGAAGGATCTTGAACAAGGCAGTTCTGGCCCTAGTTTTTACCCTTAACCACAATACACACGTGCCTCCCTAATGGACAAGGAGAAGCCATTGAAAAGATTTAAACAAGAGAGGGACATCACGTTTGTGTTGGGAAGATCATCCTGGCACCACTGTGGATAATGGATTAAATGGGGCCACAGGTGGCGATACCGAGGCTTTTGCAATGAAGTGGACCCAAAGTGGAAGAGTCTGCAAGAACTAGGGAGGTGACACAGGAGCAGACAAAAGCAAATGGATTGCGAGGTCTTCTGGAACGTAGTCCACAGGACTGAGTTTTGGATCAAACGTCAGAGACGGGCGTGGTGGCACACGCTTGTAATCCCAGTACTCGGAAGGTTGAGACAGGAGGATCACAGGTTCAAGGACAGCCTCAGCAAGTACTGAGACTCTCATCAACCTAGTGAGATCCTGTTTAAAAATAAGAATAGAAATTAGGGCTGGGGGGTGTAGCTTGGCGGTAGAATGCCCCTGGGTTCAATCCCCAGTAAAACACACTCACACTCACACACACACACACACACACGTCAATCAGGCGTGGAGCGAGGATGATACCCAGGTTTCTGTCTGGGGCAATTCGGAGGACAGTGAAAGTCGCTCGCTGAGGTGGGGCACACAGGACACTCGGGAGGCTTAAGCAGCAGCTTGGCTCTGGCTCTGGCTCGGTGGAGGTGCGGAGTCCGTCCAGCCCAGCGGCCCAGTGGGGCGGGAGAGCGGGCCGGCCCGGCATCCCGGAAGCTGCGCGCGCAGGCGCAGTGCGGCGGGCGCCCCCTGGCGGGCAGCGGCGCAGGGACCGCCCCCAGCCTCGCGCCGCCGCCGTCTCAGCCCAACATGGCGATGCACAACAAGGCGGCGCCGCCGCAGATCCCGGACACCCGGCGGGAGCTGGCGGAGCTCGTGAAGCGGAAGCAGGAGCTGGCGGTGAGGGGCTGCGGCCGGGCTCGGGCCTGGCCCTGCCGCCGCCGCCGCTCGCCGCGCAGGCCGCCGGCTACCCGGGCGAGCTTGGCGGGCCGGGCGGGGCCGGGCTGGAGCGCTGCGCGGCGTCCGGGCTGCGGGGCCGGGGGAGGGGAGAGCGGAGCGGAGCGGAGCCGAGGCGCGGGCGGGCCCGGGCGGCGGGAGTGGCCTCGCTGGCGGAGGCTCCGCGGCGGGCGGCGGGCCGTGGGCGGGGACGCGGGTCGCGCAGGCTGGCCGCCGGGGCGTGGGGGAGCCGGGGGACGTCGAATGGGCTTTTGACGGGCAGGGGGGAAGTGTTCGGGAACATCTGGAAGGTGGCAGGCGAGGGGAGAGGACTCAGTCTGGGGAATTCGGCGTTGTGACGCGCACCCACGGTGCCCCGCACCCGATGGCTGGCCGTCCCTGCCCCCGCGCTCACCTGCAGCCGCCCTCCCCGTTTCCATAGCAACCTGCAGCCCGGCGCGGGCCCCGGCGAGCCTGCGGGGAGGGGAGCGCGGCGGCTGCGAGGCTGCGGGGCTGCTCACCCTGCCCTCGCCGGGCCTGGCCACGGCTCCGCGGGCGAGTGGGAGTGGACACTGCCCGCGTTCTTGACACCCAGGCTTCCCTCTGAACCATATGCAAAATTCCGCACGTGTGCGCGTTTCTCCGAGGAGGGGCTCCCTGCATTCTCTTCACAGAGGTGTCCATCACCCCCAAACGTCTAGAATGCCTTAGGTCTGGATAGCCTGGCCGTCCCCATAGCATCCGTAACTCCACTAAGGTGGTTCAGTGTGGGCGAGTTTGGGTTTACTAGTATCAGGCTTTCAATTTGCTCAAACTTCATGACTTTTTCCGTGTCGTTGTGTTCTCATCTCTCAGGAAACACTGGCGAACTTGGAGAGACAGATCTATGCTTTTGAAGGGAGCTACCTGGAAGACACTCAGATGTATGGCAACATTATTCGTGGCTGGGACCGGTATCTAACAAACCAAAAGTGAGTGTCAGAAGCCAGGAGTGTTCCTGTTGTGCCCTAGTAATATTTGTAGCACCTTTTCAGGGAGGCAGCAGTAAAGTGGTGGTGTGGAAAGAGGTCTGGGCTTGAACTTGGATTCTGGCTCTGCCTCACAGAGTAACCTTGGACACAGCCCACATCTGTAAATGGGGAAGTCGGGCCCTGTCAGCACAGGGTTGTGTGGGGCTTAAATGAAATACAGCATATTTCAGTACCTTACTGTGTGGTATGACAGTACCTCACACAACAGCACCTTTTGGTGTTTTCCACATTTTAATCAGTCATGAGTTCCACCCTCACAATTTCTGCCAGACCTGTGTGCCACTATTTACTTAGTATTCTGTAAAAATTTCTGAACTTTTGGGAGATTTTCAAATCTATAAAAAAATTGAAAGAAGTCAGGCGTGGTGGCGCACGCTTGTAATCCCAGTACTTGGGAGGCTGAGACAGAAGTATCGCAGGTTGGAGGGCCCAGCCTCAGATACTTAGTGAGGCCAACCTCAGCTACTTAGTGAGGACTTCTGCCTTCCGCAACTTCATGAGACCTTGTTTCAAAAATGAGGAATAAAAAATAGGAGTGGGGGTATAGCTCGGGAGGTACAATGCTCCTGGGTTCAATACCTAGTACTGCAAAAAAAGAAAAAAAAATTGAAAGAATATAACACACTTGTTATCTTTCACCTGTATTCATCAGTTGTTAACATGTAACCATATATGTGCTCTTTCTCTATAATATAAACACCTACTTCCTCTTAAGATTTTTGTTAATGCACCAATAAAAGCATATAAAAAAGATTTTTATAAATTTTGAAATAATTATAGATCCATACGGAGTTGCAAAAATAGTACAGAGAGATCTTGTATACCCTTTACCCTGTTTTCCCCAATGGTTGCATTTTATGTAACTGTAGTACATTATTAAAACCAGGAATTGGTACGATGTGTATATATAGTCCTATGGTATATTACCACATGTGTACATTCATGAAACAACAATTAAGATACAAGACTATTCTACCACCACAAAGATCTCTCTCATACTACTCTTTTGTAGTTGCATCCCATTTTCCCCCATACTTTTTTTTTCTTCTGCTAACCATTTGAATGTTAAATGCAGATCTATATCTTTGCAGTTACCTCTTAGCAGTTACCTCTTGAGAACAAGAACGTTTCTTCTACCATTGTGTGTGGCTATACAATGATCATACCTAGAGAATTTACTACATCAATAGTATCATCTAATATAGTCTTTCTTTAAATTTTCTCAATTCTCCCAAAATGCTTTGCTACTTTGTTTTGATCCAGGATCCAGTCAGCATTCATGCATTGCATTTGACTCTTATGTCTCTCTCTCTTTCTCTCTCTCTCTCTCTCTCTCTCTCTCTCTCTTTTTTTTTTCCTTTTTTTTTTTGGTGGTACCAGGGATTGAATCCAGGGGCATTCTACCTCCGAGCTACACCCCCAGCCCTAGTTTTTGTTCTTTATTTTGAAACAGGGTCTCACTAAGTTGCAGAGGCCTCACTAAGTAGCTGAGGCTGACCACGAACCTGTGATCCTCCTGTCTCAGCCTCCCAAGTACTGGGATTACAAGTGTGAGCCACCACGCCTGGCTTCTTTTTTTTCTTTCTTTCTTAGTTTTGGAGGTTGAATCCAGGGACATTCTATCTCTGAGCTACACCCCAGCCCCATTTTGTTTTATTTTGAGATGGCCTCCCTCTTTTTTTTTTTGGTGGCACTGGGGATTAAATCCAAGGGCATTCTACCTCCAAGCTACATCCCCAGCCCTATTTTATTTCTTTTGAAACAGGGTCTCACTAAGTTGGTGAATGTCTCACTACTTGCTGAGGCTGTCCTTGAACCTACAATCTTCCTGTCTCAGCCTCCCAACTAGTAGGATTACAAGCATGCGCCACCACGCCTGTCTCTTGAGATGGCCTTTTTAAGTTGCCGAGGGTCTCCCTAAATTGCTGAGATTGGCCTCAAACCTGATCCGCTTATCTCAGCCTCCCAAGCACTGGGATTACAGGCATGCGCCACCATACCCAGCTCTTATGTCTCTTTAGTCTTAAGGGTTAGGAGAGTCTTTTGCCTTTTTTTTTTCTTGGAACTGGGGATTGAACCCAGGGGTATTCTACCTCCGGGCTATATCCCCAGCCCTTTTTTTTATTCTTTATATTGAAACAGCATCTCACTAAGTTGCAGAGGCCTCACCAAGTAGCTGAGGCTGGCTGCGAACCTGGATCCTCCTGTCTCAGCCTCCCAAGTACTGTGATTAGAAGGGTGCACCACCATGCCTGGCCTCTTGCCCTTTTTAAAGATGGTGGTTGTGATAAGTCAAGACATTGTTCTGTAGAATGTTCCAGTTCCAGATTTTTCTTATTGTGATCTCACAAGCAATTCTTTAAACATTTTTGGCAAAAACACAAGTGATTTGTATACCTTTGTTATGTACTTCTGTTTTATCAGGAGGTACATAATGCTAGATTGTCCCATTATTGGTACTGCTGAGATTGATTGATTATATGATATCTCTGCTGTAAAAGTTCATTTTTTCCCCGCGGTGATTAGCAAGGGTATATTTTTAGATATTCTGAACAAAGCTGGGCGTGGTGGCGCACGCTTGTAATCCTAGTACTTGGGAGGCTGAGATCGGAGGATCTGGGTTTGCGGCCAGCCTCAGCTACTTAGTGAGGCCCTCCGCAACTTAGTGAGACCCTGTTTCAAAATAAAGAATAAAAATAGGGCTGGGGGTGTAGCTCGGAGGTAGAATGCCCCTGGGTTCAATCCCCAGTTCCACAAAAAAATAAAATATTCTGAACATATTGGCCCTCCAAATTTTATTCAGTAGTTTTTCTATATGTTATTGATTCTTTTTTTTTTTTTTTGGCGGTACTGGGGATTGAACCCAGGGGCACTGTACCTCCAAGCTACACCCCCAGCCCTATTTTTTATTCTTTTTTTATTTTTTAAAATTTTTTTTGCAGTATCGGGGATGGAACTCAGGGGCGTTCTACCTCCGAGCCACACCCCCGGCCCTATTTTTTTATCCTTTATTTTGAAACTGGGTCTCATGAAGTTGCGGAGGGCCTCACTAAATAGCTGAGGCTGGCTGCGAACCTGGATCCTCCGGTCTCAGCCTCCCAAGTACTGGGATTACAAGCGTGCGACGGCAACACCCCCTTTTTATTTTTTATTTTTTTAATTTTGGAACAGCGTCTTGCTAAGTTGCTGAGGCTGGCCTACAACCTGCCTCAGCCTTCCAAGTACTAGATTACAGTTTGTACCACCTGACTGGCTTGTACTGGTCATTTTTGTAATAAGAATTAAATGAGACATGAGTATCTCAGGTTTAAGGCAAACCTCAGCAACTTAGCTTGAACCTATTTCAAAATAAAAAATTAAAAAAGGGGCTTGGGAGCCAGGCGTGGTGGCACAAGCTTGTAATCCCAAAACTGGGGAGGCTGAGACAGGAGGATCCGGGTTCGCGGCCAGCCTCAGCTACTTAGTGAGCCCCTCCGCAACTTAGTGAGACCCTGTTTCAAAATAAAGAAGAAAAAATAGGGCTGGAGGTGTAGCTCGGAGGTAGAATGCCCCTGGGTTCAATTCCCAGTACCACAAAAAAAAAAGGAAAAAAAAGGGGGGCTTGGGCCAGGTGTGATGGTGCATGCTTCTAATCCCAGTACTTGAGAGGCAGAGACAGGAGAATCGCAGGTTCGCAGCCAGCCTCAACTACTTAGTGAGGCCCTCTGCACCTTAGTGAGACTGTGTTTCAAAATAAAGAATATAAAATAGGGCTAGGGGTGTGGCTCGGAGGTAGAATGCCTCTGGGTTCAATCCCCAGTACCACACACAAAAAAAAGGGGAGCCGGGTGTGGTGGTGCACGCTTGTAATCCCAGTACTTGGGAGGCTGAGACTGGAGGATCTGGGTTCGCAGCTAGCCTCAGCTAATTAGTGAGGCCTCCGCAACTTAGTAAGACCCTGTTTCAAACTAAAGAATAAAAATAGGGCTGGGGGTGTAGCTCAGAGGTAGAATGTCCCTGGGTTAAATCTCCAGTACCGCAAACGGGGGGGGCTTGGGAATGTAGCTCAGAGTTATAATGCCCCTGGGTTCAATCATCACTACCAAAAAAATAACAATAATAATAATAATAAGCATTAAAATAAATACATATTAAAGTACAAATTAAAGTGGGGCCAGAGAGGGTTTTGGGCTGGGTGGGCTCTGGCTGCTGGCAGTGTTACATTGTGTTCTGATGACAGGTAAGACATGCTTCTCATATCTCCCAGTCTCTTAAGCCCCTTGAAAATAAAATAAATAAATAAATAAGAATGATTGTGAAGCAACTAAACTCGTCTTCCACAGTGGGGCACATACCATACATTGGGAAACATTGCTGTCTCTATGGGCATTGAACATAATGATTGTTTGGGTCGATCCAAGTGGATTAGAGGCATTCCTGTATGGAACTTAGTTTTAAAACAAAAGAAAAAGGTGAGTTCCTTACATTTGTCAGGGCATCTCCAGCTTGAGTCATAGACATAACTTGGTGCTTATAATGAATTTCTTCTATGTGTTTTAGAAACTCCAATAGCAAAAACGATCGAAGGAACCGGAAGTTTAAGGAAGCTGAGCGGCTCTTCAGTAAATCCTCAGTTACCTCGGCAGCTGTAAGTGGTGGCTGTGGGCATGGCGGCTTTCTCTGTGGCCCATTGTGAGTTTTCTCTTTCCCTTCCTCCCTATCTGGGAGTGCTCTCCTGAGATCTGTGGTCACTTTTGTAGTAACCGGCGGCTTTTCTTTTAGGCAGTAAGTGCATTGGCAGGAGTTCAGGACCAGCTCATTGAAAAGAGTAAGTTTATGTTTTTACTCTCCTCGTTGGTATATTTTTAAACTACCACAGTCCCTAAGTGTAACTCATATCCGGCTGTATGTGAAGACTGCATTTCTTATGCTTTGCTCTGTTCTTTATAGAAGTTGGGAAATATTTTGGGTATCCTTAATCATGCCTTTCTTGCCTCTTCTATCACTCAAAGGTTGGCTTTAGCTGCTGAGAGCTATGTCTTTGCTCCTGATAAGTCTTTTAAATTCTTACGGAACCCCCCCCCCCATTGGTATTGGGGATTAAACTCAGGGGCATTCTACCTCTGAGCTACATCTCCAGTCCTTTTTCTTTTTTTTTCCCTTCCCTTCCCTTCCCTTCCCTTCCCTTCCCTTCCCTTCCCTTTTTTTTTTTTTTTTTGTGGTACCAGGGATTGAACGCAGGGGCGTTCTACCTCCGCGCTACACCCCCGGCCCTATTTTTTTATACTTTATTTTGAAACCGGGTCTCACAAAGTTGCGGAGGGCCTCACTAAGTAGAGAGAGAGAGACAGGGAGAGAGAGAGAGAGAGAGACGGAGAGAGAGAGAGCGCGCGTGCGCACGAGCTGAGGCTGGCCGCTAACCCGGATCCTCCGGTCTCCGCCTTCCAAAGTACTGGGATTACAAGCGTGCGCCACCACACCTGGCCCCTTTTTTCTTTTATGGTACTGGGGATTGAACCCCACGGGTATTCTACCTCCAAGTTACATCCCCAGCCTTATTTATTTATTTATACGTACACACACATACATACATACATACATATTGAGCCCATGGGCATTCTACCTCAGAGCTACACCCCAGTCCTTTTTTATTTTTTGTTTAGAAACAGGGTCTCCCTGTGTGCTGAGGCTGTCTTTGAACCTGTGATCCTCCTGTCTCAGCCTCCCAAGTACTAGGATTACAGGCGTGCGCCACCATGCCCGGCTTGGGTTGCCCAATTTTTTTGTTGTGGTAATTCTGTGCCCTCATTCAGAACTCTGTATGCATTTTTGACTCTTTTCTGCCAATGTCGTTAATTCTACCAAGTCCTGTTGATTTTTTTCCTTTACTAGGACTCTCAGCTGAATATTATTTCGTTTTTTTTCTTTTAATGCCACCTCTGGAGTGTAGCATAACAGACAAGTGAAGGAGCATCCTGGACCCCACTCCCTGAGTTGAGAGGGAGTGATGTCTGTCTGCTCAGTATGTGGGGAAGCATGTAATTCTGCCCCAGCTTACCCGATAATTCAGTACGTGGTCTTTATCTGTTTATCCACACAGAGTGGCTGTGCCCAAGCATTTGTTAGGAAAAGACTCTTAACTATTTTTTTTTTTGTGTGTGTGTGGTACTGGGTATTGAACCCAGAGGCATTCTACCTCTGAGCTACACCCCCAGCCCTATTTTATTTTTATTTTGAAACAGGGTCTCACTAGGTTGATGAGAGTCTCAGTACTTTCTGGGGCTGTCTACAAACCTGCAATCCTCCTGTCTCAGCCTCCCAAGTACTGGGATTACAGGCATGTGCCACCACACCCAGCTAGGAAAAGACTCTTAAAGTCACTGCTTTCAGAAGCTTGATTGAGACAAACACTTATGTATTTTTTAAAGGTTTTCTAAGCCGGGTATGGTGGTGCATGCCTGTACTTGGGAGGCTGAAACAGGAGGATTGCAGGTTCAAGACCAGCCTTAGCAACATAACAAGACTCTCAGCAACCTAATGAGACCCTGTTTCAAAACAAAAATTTAAAAAGGGCTGGAATGTAGCTTGGAGGAGGAATGCCTCTGGGTTCAATCCCCTGTACTCCAAATAAAAAAAAGGAAAAATTATTTTTCTAAAGTATATGCAGGCCATCCATTCCCTTAGGACAGAGCCACAGGCCTGGAATATATCGTAAGTGGTATTCCCTTTTTTTCCCAAAATATTATTTTTGTTGAATTGTACTTTGGTTCTATAAAATACATCACTAAGGCCGGGCCTGGTGGCTCACGCTTGTAATCCCAGTACTTGGGAGGCAGAGACCGGAGGATCCGGGTTCGCGGCCAGCCTCAGCTACTTAGTGAGGCCCTCCGCAACTTAGTGAGACTTGGTTTCAAAATAAAGAATAAAAAATAGGGCCGGGGGTGTAGCTCGGAGGTAGAACGCCCCTGGGTCCAATCCCCGGTACCGCAAAAATAAATAAATAAAATACATCAATAAGCTAGGCGTGGTGGCGTGCACTTGTAATCCCAGTACTTAGGAGGCTGAGGCAGGAGGATCACAGGTTCGAGGCCAGCCTTGGCAACTTAATGAGGCCCTCTGCAACATCACTGTATATATATGAGGATGTTGCAGATGTTTATTATCACAACTAGTTATCTCCTTTAGGAATAGATTTTCTTGAACAATGAATTGTTTTTCACTGGAAATCTTTTTTATTTCCCTCTATGTGTGGTCACTTCAATCCTTAAAGCCAAATTTGTGGCTCCCCCTGAGCAAACAAGTAGGACTTTAGAGCATGCATTTTAGGAATGAAACTCAGTACTGTATCCAACTTAGTTTTCTCTTTCTCATTGCTTTACTCTTCTCATTTGTTATTTATTTTTATTGGATTTCATTATATGAATCTTGGTAAGCTGCCTTGAGTTCTTTTTGGAATAAAGCAAAAGATAATTATATAAATACTAGAGCTTAGCCAGGTGTGGTGGCGCACGCTTGTAATCCCAGTACTTGGGAGGCGGAGACCGGAGGATCCGGGTTCTCGGCCAGCCTCAGCTACTTAGTGAGGCCCTCTGCAACTTCGTGAGACCCGGTTTCAAAATAAAGTATAAAAAAATAGGGCCGGGGGGGTAGCCCGGAGGTAGAACGCCTCTGGGTTCAATCCCTGGTACTGCAAAAAAAAATTAAAAAATAAATAAATAAATACTAGAGCTTATTAATTCATATGGTCAGAGTTCCTTTACAGGACTTTAACCCTTCCCCCCAATAGTGGGTATTGAATCCAGGAGTGTTTACCACTAAGCTACATCTCCAGCCCTTTTTATTTCTTATTTTTAGACTTGGTGCCAAGGATGGCCTCAAACTTGCGAACCTCCTACCTCAGCCTTCTAAGTAGTTGGACACTGCACCCAACCCTTTACAGTAATTCTGTTTCTTTTGCATTCTATCCCACTACCTTCGCCATTACCACTCCCTACTGCTTTTTTTTGTGTGTGTTACTGGGGATTGAACCCAGGGACTTTCTACCTCCGAGCTATATCTCCAGCCCTATTTTTATTTTTAGTTTGAAACAAGGTCTCGCTAGGTTGATGAGAGTCTCACCACTTGCTGAGGCTGTCCTTGAACCTACAATCCTCCTATCTCAGCTTCCCAAGTACTGGGATTACAGGCATTCGCCATCACGCCCGACTCCTCTACTACTATTTTTAAAATTCTTATTTTCAGCTGGGCATGGTGGCGCACGCTTATAATCCCGGTACTTGGGAGGCTGAGACAGGAAGATCGCAGGTTCGTGGCCAGCCTCAGCTACTTAGTGAGATCCTTGCAATTTAGTGAGACCCTATTTCAAAAATAAAGAATAAAAAATAGGGCTGGGGGTGTAGCTTGGAGGTAGAATGCTCCTGGGTTCAATCCTCAGTACCACACAAAAAAATTATTTTCTTCTTGATTTTCTGTAGTTGACTACAATGTACCTAAGTATAAATTCCTGTTTGTTTATCTAGCTTGGGTTTTGTTAATTGACACATAATTGTACATATTTGTTGGGTACAGTGCGATATTTTATTGCATGTTTACAATGTGTAATGATCAAACTTGAGTAATTAGTTTATTGCCTCAAATATTTATCATTTCTTTGTGGTAAGAACATTCAGAGTCTTTTTTTCTAGCTATTTTGAATAATGTTAGTATATTAAATATAGTAATATAACATGTTATATAATATAAAGTGTGTATATTAATGGTAATATACAATATATTACTGTAAACCATAGTGACTCTGCTGTGCAATAAAACACAAGAACTTACTATCTGTAACTTTGTACCTGTTATCCACCCTCTCCCCCAACACCTTGTCTATCCTCTAGTAACCAACATTCTACTTTCTACTTGGAAGAGACCAGCTCTTTAGAGTTCACAAATGAACGAGATCATGCCTGATGACCCCCCACAGACACACACCCAGCTTATGTCACTTAACATGATGTCCTCCAGGCTTAGCCATATTGCCACAAATAACAAAAAGTTTCTTTCTTTTTTTGGCCAAATAATATTTTGCCTGGACTTCTTGAAATTGTGGTTTGACTTTTTTGTTTTTTTGTGTTACTGGGGATTGAGTCTCGGGGCATTCTACCTCCAAGCTGTACCCCCAGTCCTATTTTTTATTTTTATTTTTATTTTGAAACAGGGTCTCACTAGGCTGATGAGAGTCTCACTACTTGCTGAGGCTGTCCTCGAACCTGTGATCCTCCTGTCTCATGGCATTTTTCATCAATTCTCAAAAATTCCTGCTGTTACCTCTTCAAAAATTTCATTTATCCCATGCCTTATTTACTTCCTTCTGGTACTCTGGTTAAATATATTTAAACTTTCTCCTTTATGTTTTTTACTGTCTCTTCTTTGCGTCTCTGTGCGACATTATGAGCACTTTCTTTCTGGCCTATATACCAGTTTACTAGTTCTCTTTTCAGCTGTATCTGATCTGCTATTGGGTCTTCACTTGCTTTTATTTTAGAGAGAGAGAGAGAGAGAGAGAGTGTGTGTGTGTGTGTGTGTGTGTGTGTGTGTGTGTGTTACTGGGGATTGACCTTAGGGGCATTCTACCGCCGAGCCATACCCCCAGCCCTTTTTTTTTTTTTTTGCGGT
>PVJS01035413.1:0-21029 GCA_004027185.1 Glis glis | reverse complement strand
TTTTTATACTTTATTTTGAGACCGGGTGTCACGAAGTTGCGGGGGGCCTCACTAAGTAGAGAGAGAGAGAGAGAGAGAGAGAGAGAGAGAGAGCATGAGCTGAGGCTGGCCGCGAACCCGGATCCTTCGGTCTCCACCTCCCAAAGTACTGGGATTACAAACGTGCGCCACCACACCTGGCCTATTTTTCACTCTTGACCAAGGAACTTAAAGTCAAATGAACAGAAGAAAGAAGAAACTCTTCACTGGGAGAGGCTGCTGTGGGAATCCAGGAGGAATCACATGGCTTCAGTTAACTATCTTTGTTTTACTTTTGACTTTCAGGATTTGAGCATTTTTCTTATAAGAATGTCTCTAGGAGTGTTAAACTATACTAAGTTACTTTGTGCAAAACATTATCCTGACCATTTTGAACTATATATCAAGTGCAGCAAAAAGAATCTAACATCCTAAAACATGCAAAATGTAGTTTTGAAAATGGGAAATTTTATTATGAATGACTTTGGTTTTTAGATAAATCTTTACTGGGTTCAGGCTGTAGCTGAGTGGTAGAATGCTTGCACAGAGTGCAGGAGGCCTAGGTTCAGTCCCGAGCACTGCAAACAAATTAAGAAATAACCTCCTTTGTGGATTGGTTAAATAACCACCATAAATCATGTGTTTTGTATGTAATATACATTTTCCTAGAATGTCTATCTGTAAAAGGACTGACAACTATTATTAAAAATAAACACTAAAATTATATTTTATGAGATGTGGGGTGGTTATAAAAGTAAAAACCAAAGTTAGCTTTAAAGTATCCTCTGTATACTACGATCCACAATGCAAGCTTACTCTAGAGACTGTTTTAAATATGCTATTCTTCTAATATAAAGTAAATATACTTTTCTTAATATTAAAATCATGGATAACATTTTGCCTTGCTATATGTAGTCCTACCTCCTTGTACCTAAATTTGCATTGTAATATGGAGATCACTGTTATTGTTTATTCTCACAGGAATGTGTGCAATACATGCAGAATAGGCTAATTATATCTCTTCTTTTATATGTTTTATATGTATCATGTGGATTAACATAACATATCTTTTTTTCTTATGTTGTTCAGGATCAATTTTCCCCTAGTGCTGAATTTTCGACTTCATTTCCTTTTCTCCTATGCTAAGTTGATGTTACAGGATTTGATTTAGTGGAAATTTTCTTTATTAGTACTTGGCACATATTTTTCAGAACTATTTCAGTATTTCAGTTGTGGTTTTGCCCAGTAAAACTAAATTTACACATATGAAATTTCAGCATAAAGCATAATTGAAGCCAGTGGTAGAGCTCATGAATGCACCAACTTAAAACAAACCAACAGAAACGCCTCTGGGGGTGTGATACGGGGTGGGGGGTGGCAGGGCTCCCGTGCCGCTCTTCTAAGATGAGCCTCTCAAGAATGCCAGCCCTGTTAGTAACTCAACTAATGATGATCACCATCACATGGCAGAGTGTTGTTTTTTTCCATTTGATGGCAAATATGTTTTCAGATGTGCACGATGAGCAATTTACTCTGGAGCCTAAGATACAACTTTCTTGTCTTGTTCTTTTTGCTTTTAGCTCCATGTGAAGGCAATACCTTCTTCTGTCATAGTAACATGTGTATTAACAATACCTTGGTCTGCAATGGACTCCAGAACTGTGTGTATCCTTGGGATGAAAACCATTGTAAAGGTAATGAATCGTCCTTGACCTATGCAAAATCCCCTTCCTGTGGAGGGACAGAGAAGTTTGCATGCACCAGAGTTAAAAACAGTATGCACAGCATTTGCCTGTACTCCTGTTATATTCAGAGCTTTCCTCCTTCATCCATGCACCGTGGACTATTAATTCTTAACACTGGGATGCTCACCGAAGACATCTCATTAGAGCCCACAGAGCCATGGAACGGAAATTGCAGCTTACAGTGAAGTGCAGTACTTCACTATCATAACTGGTACCCCATTAACCCCGGGCGACACCTCTCATTGATTCCAGTGTGTCTCATTTGTACTTTGAGCACATCCTCTAGAAGTAACATATGTTGAAGGAAGGAATGTGTGCTTTCAAGTGCTTCAGCCACGTAGGTCCACTTCGATTTTGCTGCCAGTACGCTTGTCTCCTTTTCCAACGAAAATAGTTCCCAATGCCCCTTTCCCTTTCTCCAGCCTATAAACAAAGGCTTGTTTGTGTAGACAGGGCTCCTTCCCTGGGTTAGGCTGCCCGTTTAGGTAAGTTGAATATGCCATGTAAACTCTTTTATTCAGGTGCACTGTTAAACAATTTACAAAGGAAGGTAAACAAATGAATAACTCGTTTATGCTTAAAAAAAAAAAAGCCCAGTGATACCTATGAACATGCCTTCTGTGGGTAGAAGCAAAGAAGTACCGCAGAGTAGCCACGGCTTCATAGAGTCAATAAGAAGGCAGGGCCCGCATCCACTGTGCTGATGGTAGAGCGTGGGTGGCAATCACTTCCATGTCCACAGAGCCACTTGTGAATATGCAGGAAGCTAAATGCTGTCTGAGTTACCCCAAGACGGCACTGCCAAGGGGGAGCAGTCACCAGCAGCCTTGTTTGCCCAATGTGGGCCACACGTGTAAGGGACATGTGACATGAGATGGAAATCAAGAAAACAAGACCTGTGCATTGTGAAAGGCCACGTCATTTGCTCCCAAAGGCAAAACCATTCTTTTGATTTCTAATTCATTGTCTTGTGATAGGAAAGCCTATGTCTTATCATTTCAGTCATTTCTAATTTATTGGGGAGAGTTTTGTGACTTAGCATATAGTACAGCTTAAAGGAATGTCCCAAGTGCTCTTGAAAGGAATATGCATTTGGTGATTTGGGGTGGACCTCTCTAGGATGTCTGCTATGCCTTGTAGCTTTATGTAGGACGTCTCAAGTCTTCTTTTTTCCTTCTGTTTTTTTCCATGTTTTATCTATTATTGAAAGAGGGTATTAATGGTTGACGCATCTGCTTCTCTCCTCAATTCTGTAGTTTGTTTCATGTTGTTGTAAGCTTAGACTTTAGGTTCATATATGCTTATAATCGCTATGTCTCCCTGATGGACTGGCCGTACTATCACTATACAGTGACTTAATAAGTAGTGACATTTTCTGTCTTAAAGTATAATTTGTCTGACACCGGTGTGGCCACTGCAGCTTTCTTATAATTGTAATTCTATGCACTTACTCTCATTGTATTTGTGTCTTTGAATATAAAGCATTTTTTTCTATAGACAATGTCTTTTCATTGGGTTTTTTATTCTACTCACATTTAATTCTGGTAATGCAGTTGAACTTATATCCACCATTATGGTTTTTGTTTTGTATATGTCTCGTGTGTTTTCCTCTTTTCTTTCTTTATTGTTCTCTTTTGCATTAAGTGAATATATCCTACTGCGATGTTTTAATTTTTAGTGTTTTTTCAATGTAGTCTTGATTTACTTTTTTAGGGGTTACCTTAGGGCTCATACTATACAGCTTAACTTCTCAGGGTATATTTCAGATTCATACTGACATTTCTAGTGAGATATTAAAAATTAGTACTATATAGCTCTAGCCTCTCTTCTTTTCTCCCATATTGCATCTATATGTGTTACAAACTGAGCAATGCATTTCAAATTAATGCATTATACAAATTAACAATTATTAATCATAATTATTAATTATTATTTTCTATCTTTGGGGTTTGAGAGAAGAAAGGACAGCAAGTATATATTAGTATAATTTGTTATAGAACTCTCCTTATCTAAGTTTTCCAATTCCCCTGATTAGTTTTGTGGGTTTTTATCACCCTCGGGTATAATTCCATCACTCCAGTAACAGTTTTGCTCTTGCCAACCTCATTTGAACTATTACCATCAAATCCATTTCATTTCTATAAGCATAGGCTTAACAATTCAGTTATATACATATAACCCTGTCTTTTAAAAATTAAATGTAGAATGCAGATGAAATATGCAACTGCAATGTCTTTTATAATTACTTACATACTGCCTTTATTTGCCATATTTATTTTCCTGTTTAATTTTCCTGTTTAAGTTATTGCCTATTTAATTTTTTATGTGGATTTGTTATTGTCTCAGGTCACTTGTTTTCAATTCCAAAAACTGTCTTCAATATTTCTTTTAGGGAAGCTCTTTTAACATTGCTGCTTATTATTATTTTTTGTCTGACAGTGTCTTTATTATATTTTTTGAAAGTAGTTTTGTTGATTATTGAGGTTTTTGGTACACAGTTTTTAGTTGGGCTGTTGGGGTTTTTTGTTTGTTTCATTTTTGCTTGCACGACTTAAAATATGTTACCATGCTGCCTTCCATCCTCCATTGCTGATAAATTCGATGATAATCTGATGAGGGTTCCTCTCTGTGTGACGAGCTGTTTTTGGCTTGCTAACTTCTGTATTTTCTCTCTATCTGTGCTTTTGCATTTATCCTGCTTGCAACTTGTTGAACCTGGATATGAGTTCTCTCGTTGAGTTTGGAAAGTTTTCTGTCTTTATATTTTTTAATATTTTTCTTGTTTCTCACTCCTCTCCTGCTGTACATCAGCATGCTTCGTTATTGGCTCCATTTCTGAGGCTCTGCTAATTTTTACAGAATATTTCCCTATTGTTCTTTAGATAGCATGATCTTCACTCCTCTGTCTTCGAGGTTGAAGAAGGAATTCCTTTTTGCCACCTCCTGAGTAGAGATGATGATTTAAGGGTGGAGGGATCGGGCCATAGATCCACTGTCATGGATGTTCACTGTGGCTGAAGAAATCTAGCAGATTGTTTTAAAGAAATGCATCTCCATCTGATATACATCATGAGGGCATTTTTTTCAGAATTTAAATGATTGTCTTTTTACAATAATTTTTATCAGTTATAGCATCCTAATCTGGGAGAGTCTATGCAGGCCTTCATGCCCCATTCCAAAATATGTCATGTGTTTGTAGTGATTTACCTTTCAGTATCAGAATGTCAGTGTTGCTTTAACTTTATTTATCCCTGTCAAGCATAAATGCAGAATGATACAGATATATTCACGTACCCAGTATTGGAGTTTAGAGGTTTTCTTAGAATTAAGTGAAGAAAGAAATTTACTGTTCATAAAATTACCAGCTCATTCCCTAATGTCATGCTACAGATCTTGTACACATTTCTTCAACATATGTATGCATATATGTGTGAATACATACCTATGTATACATACACTCACCTGCATATATGAACACACACATATATGCACATGCATACATACATACATACATACATTTAAAGCAGGGATGGTGGGCAATGGGAGGACTATTTCCATGGCTAGATGGTATGACTCTTGTGAAAAGCAAAACCTTCTGTTTATTTTTAAATATCTTCTTAAGCTGCCTTAAGCCTTTGAGAGATCTATGCCAGGCCAATTTTATTTTAAGATCTGCAGTGGACGTTCTGACCACAATATTAACGTGAGGCGGATTGTTTCTCGTTTTGTCTGTCTGTTGTCTCCACTCTCTCCGCCTGCAGAAAAGAGGAAAACCAGCCTGCTGGACCAACTGACCAACACCAGCGGCACTGTGATTGGCGTGACTTCCTGCATTGTGATCATCCTCATTATCGTTTCTGTCATTGTACAGATCAAACAGCCTCGTAAAAAGTACGTCCAAAGGAAAGCAGACTTTGACCAGACGGTCTTCCAGGAGGTGTTTGAGCCTCCTCACTATGAGCTGTGCACTCTCAGAGGGACAGGAGCTACCGCTGACTTTGCAGACGTAGCCGAGGACTTTGAAAATTACCATAAACTGCGGAGGTCATCTTCCAAATGCATTCACGACCATCACTGTGGATCCCAGCTGTCCAGCACGAAAGGCAGCCGCAGCAACCTCAGCACAAGAGATGCGTCTATCTTGACGGAGATGCCCGCACAGCCCGCCAAGCCCCTCATCCCCCCTGTGAACAGAAGAAACATCCTCGTCATGAAACACAACTACTCACAAGATGCTGCAGACGCCTGCGACATCGATGAGATTGAGGAGGTGCCCACCACGAGCCACAGGCTGTCCAGACACGACAAAGCCGTCCAGCGGTCAGTATCAGTAGATGTTTTGATGGCCACTATGGCCTGAGGACTGAAACACTTCCAGAGTGTTGTGTTCTGTTTTGTCTTCATATTTCAGTTTCCCTTTAAGTGATGGTTTGAGTCATACTGTCTCCACGTTTTTCCTCTCTTTTTTTCCCCCTCAATGTGGTTCACATCCTTCTTCAATCCCATACATGTGCATGATATGTATATGTGTGAACTCACATGCACACACAGACCAAAGATATTTCATTTATGTCTATAAAGATAGATACTTATTTTTACAAATATTCTGGCATTTAATTAATATACAGATTTTTATACTTTTATTGGTGCATTAAACATCATATTGAAGTTGAAAGAGAGACAAACATACCTATTGCTCTTCCTTTCCACATGGTCACAGATGCCACTCCCATCAATATTTATATATTTTAAGATACAAAATTGTATTTGAAGACAATTGCCTGACCAAGATGCCTGACCCATCTTGTCGAATAATTTTAATGCAAAAATAACATGTTTTGCAATATAATGTATTTATTTTTGGTATGAAAACAAAAATACTTTTGTTCCACATATCAACTAATACTGATATTACAAATTGCTCATGGTAGCATAATATACTAAAATATTTAACATTTATATTTAAATGTAGTGAGAATTAGTAGAACTATTCTATTTATTTTCTTTTATATACATACACAATGTTACCTGTATTGTTATTAGCCTAAAATCAGCAAAAGTTTTGAGGACAGGGAGTATAAATTAGAAAGAAATATTTTAAATTCCAACATCCAGTTTATTTATGATACGATTTGCATGTTTTCTAGCATTTAGTTTGCCTTATGGATTTACATACTTTCTCCATTCATTTACATCCTTGAATTCTAAAATAATTTAGTTGATTTAAGACATTTTGCATGCTGATGGAAAAAAACTGTTTCCATGGTTTTATGAGTTTTAGAAATGCTTTAAAGTAAATACTTGTATGCATATCTTTATTTTTTGTGCAAATATTGCTTTGTTGAATGAAATAGCCATAACATTCCAGGTTCTGCCTCATTGGGTCTCTAAGCAAACATGAATCTGAATACAACACAACTAGGGTGTAAAAAGAAAACGGAAGGTAAGCGAATGCCCTTGGTTCCTTCTACTACTTTGTTGTACCCTGTTTTGTTTTGTTTTGTTGCAACTGTCTTGTAGTATTTTAGGGAATGTGATATTTTTGCATTATTTCTTGAGATATGTGTTTCAAGGCATTTCCTAATTAGAAATATAATGAATCCACTGCTAATGGAGGGATGACTCTTAAGATATATAACTTCAAAATAAACCTTAATATTCTTACCACCAAGCATTGTAATAAAATGCAACTTAAAAGGAAGTCGAATTAATAAGATACATTTTACGTGTTTTAAGTTAAAGATACTTAAGGTAATAAACTCTCTTCAAGGAAATACAAGAAGAAAATTTTTTAAATATAAAATAGAACATATATTCTTAATACAAACTGAAATGAAGATATTACACTACTGTTTACTGATATAATTTGAAAACATTCTATTCGTTACTAAAAAACTAGGTATTCGGTGATGCTCATGCAATCTATGCACTCTTAGTTTTGCATGAATAGCGAGCTTATCTCATCAAAATTAAGCATAGCATGTCATGTCAAACTTTATAAGATAAAATTTGAATGCTTGATAATGTGAAAGGTTCCATTCCTACAAGGTGCTGACGTGTGTATCTGTTTTGGCACCAGATACAACAGTGGCTTTACTTTTGCAATCGATAGTTTATATCTGTATTAGCCTAATTTGTCTCCAATTAATTTGCTTGACAGCTAATCTCTTCAAAACTCTTCAAGTCTATCAATTATTCTTGAATTAGGGGAATGCATTTCCATGCTCTATATTGCCTTGATAAGTTGGTATATTTGTATGCATTTTTTTTCCACTGGGAGAAAATGTTTTAACTGTGTTTTATTTTCAGAGAAGAACTATTTATACAAACATGGGGACTGTGAAAAGAAAATTCTATAGTGAATTGTGAAAAGTGGACATATTTCTAAATTCATTCCACTGCCTTTATCCAAACTTAAGAATTACAGACACTTGTTATTCCTCCGGCAAGACACCCCCGCTGCACAATGACATGTTCATTTCGTAATTTGTTTGCTGGCCACCAAGTGCTCCTTAGTTTTTAAACACACTTTGAGATTTACTGGAAACTTGAAGAAGAAATTAGTTCCTGATTAAGACTATCCCAACTTTAATTTTGTTGTCAGTTCCACTTTTGTTTCTATGTTGTTTAATGTCTTTGTTATATAATTGTACATTGTGTGATATGTGGGGAAAAACAACACAAATTTGGATGAACCTTGTGTTTGTACATTGTTTTCATTATATAGACTGCTTGAGAATAGTGCGTTCCTGAGTGATTTTGAACATGCTACAGTGAAAAGTGGAAATGTGGACCGTGGAAACACCAGCTAGAGGTTTTATGGACTACACACACCCATCGTTTTATTATGATTACATGCAGTAAAAAGTAACGAGTAAAATCACTAGATTGCAATAAGAAAAATCTCTCTCCCCTCTCTCTCTCTCTCTCTCTCTCTCTCTCTCTCTCTCTTGCTCTCATTCTTGCTCTCTCTCTCTCTCTCTCTTACTCTCTCTCTCCGCTCTCTCCCTTTGTTGTTGTTCTTTCCTATATACCCCTGTTGTCCTTTCTGTTTTAAATCAGAGGAAGGTACTGACTTTCAGAAATAGTTTTTGAAATCAGGAATTTTACCATTCGTACCCTACAATAGACACGTTTTTGATTAAGCACTTAGCAATATGACTGAATTGACAGTTTGAGAAATTACCCTGCATGTCAGTACTGGATATTTGAGTTGGGAAAATATCCTCTTTATTAGACACATTGTAAAAAGCATGCATTCTCAACTATTGCTGTTATTCTCCCATTTCTTTGTGTCATTTGCTTGCTACTTGTAACTTTTTTATATAAAGATATATAAAATGTATAATAATTTCCTAACTTGAGTTAAGAGAAATGTTTTCTTCTATTAGAGTGATTAAAAACTGACATCAGTACACACTCTCAATTCTCCCCACCTTTTAGAGTATAGGATGTCCTTTAATATTGAGGTTTACTTCCCTAAATATTTGATTTCAAAAAGTTTTATGGAATATATTGTCCTTTTAGAATAAGAAAGTCTTTTTTTAAGTACTTTAAACTCATAGGCCCTTTTCTGACCCAAATTACACCATCGTGAGTTCTTCGCATACTCAAGCACACATCTGACATAGGAAAGCTTGGTGATTAGATGTGTTTCATACAGATACAGTAAAATTCTATAACATATTTAACATAAGGCACATACATACTCTATAAAGTGTGATTGAGTGAGCACTTTTTAAAATATTGAATGTTTTTTCTTTACAAATGAATTTGAAGAGCCAGTTTTATAGTAATTCTGGTGACCAACAGTTTCAAAACTACTGAATTCTACAGGTTAAAAGGATCTACCTTTCCAATAGCAAAGGAATTTGGTCTATACAGTTCTTGCCCTCAGGCATGCTTTATCAATCACATTGAAAAGTAACTGTCATACGCCCTGGCAGGAAGCTGGTTTCATATATGGTAGAAAAAAAGTAAATGGAAAATAAAATAAATTTAATAGGAAAATTAAATAATTATAACAATTCTGAATACTCCATGGTAAAAGAACATCAACTTATAAAAACAATCACTTCCATGAATTTGATAAACTGGTAAATAGAACAAAATGTATTGAACACAACAAAGGATATTTTTCATTATTATTTTACATATTTTTATACACAATACTTATGATAAAATTTGCCTTTTTTATTTGACTTGGCCAATTTATCTGTTAGCGTGCTTGCTTTTGTGCCCTTTACTTTGAAGTTGATGCACCAAAGATCTTTTTTTTAGATAATTATCCATATTTTCTATTGTTTACCTCTTCAGGAATCTTCATAGAACTCCTCTCATTTTGAATGAATAATCTCAAACAATAGGGTACACATGTCAAAACTTTTTACTTATAACAGCAATGAGGAAAGGAAAAAAATGAGGTGAACAATTTGCCATTCTCTTGACCTGCAGCTCGTCAGAGGACAGCCGCCCTCTCCAGTTCTTTCTAAATACACAGAGTGCTACTGATCTATAGAATTCAAAGATATTCATAGCCAGGTGTGGTGATGAACACCTGTAATCCCAGTACAAGGACGGCTGAGACAGGAGGACCACAGGTTCAAGGCCAGACTCAGCAACTCAGCAACGCCCTCAGAAACTTAGGGAGACCCTGTTTCAAAAATAAAAAATAATAATAGGGCTGGCGGTCTAGCTCAGAGGTAGAATGACCCCTGGGTTCTATCCCTAGTACAAAAAAAAAAAAAGATAATTGTACCAGAAATCCACTAATGGATACTTCATCTTTTTTAACATCAAACTCATCTAAATATAATGATTGGGATAGATAGCTTTAAACCATATTTCTATAGGAAAAAGCATTCAAATGAAGAATAGGCCTTCTAAATGATGATAGTAAATTTTTTAAAAACATATAGGCACCAACTCATCAGAAACAAGATATTGATAATGCTGGGGCTGAGACCCAAGGCTCCGCCTTGACTCTAGCAAGGATTCCTGGTGCTGAACCTTGGAAGTGCAGGACTCCAGCAAACTTTTCAGGTATTCTTTGGAGCCCCTGGATATGTCTATTTAAAAGTCAGTATTGCAATCTACCCGCATATTAAAAACTCCTGTTTTGTGGCAACATCAGACCTTTTTGCCTGGATAGCAACTTTTGGCCTACATTCAAAAGTGGTTGGCGCATGTAGGTAGGAAAAGAGATGTTTGAAGACATTTAAATCAAGATATTTAATAAGTAATTCTATTTTTTTCATTAGGTGATTTCAAATATGCTAACACAAGTGCTTTATTAATTCAATAAGACGTTTTCAAACCACGTATTATTAACGCACTATATTAATTTGATTAAGCTGTTTATTTTATTTTTCTATGTTTAGATTCATTTTTCAAAATCCCGGTGGCGTATCATAATTACACGCGACACCTATTAAACCCTGAATTAAGCTTTACGCCTCTATCCAAGTGCATTTAGGTTACCTAATTCAAAGTTGGAGTGCTGACTAGGAAGTCTGATTGTTTTTATCCATTTTTACACACATGCCAATTTTATGCAGCGTATTTCAAAATTGACGTATGTAATACTAGCTGTGCCACGATTTTGATTTGACTAGATAATTGAAATATGGCTGTAAATATAATTGATCAGTGTCCTCAGACCTTTAAGAAGATCAACCCCCGCTGTGAAAATGCTGGATTTTTCTGTTTTACATAATTTTCTCTCACTAAAAAATATTTCAGTGAGACTAAATGACTCCAAAAGCTATGATTCCCAGTGTTTAAAAAGCTAGGTCTAAGCCGGGTGTGGTGGCGCACGCTTGTAATCCCAGTACTTGGGAGGCTGAGACAGGAGGATCCAGGTTCGCAGCCAGCCTCAGCTACTTAGTGAGGCCCTCTGCAACTTAGTGAGACCCTGTTTCAAAATAAAGAATAAAAAATAGGGCTGGGGGTGTAGCTTGGAGGTAGAATGCCCCTGGGTTCCATCCCCAGTACTGCAAAAAGAAAAAAGAAAAGAAAATCTAGGTCTTTGGCTTTCCTTGGGTATTCACTTACGCTACTGTGTTAGCTTTTTCTACATGTGTCATTTAGGAAGTCAGATTTTCTTCATATTTTATAACTTTTTTTTGTTGCGGTACCAGGGATTGAACCCAGGGGCATTCTACCTCCAAGCTACACCTCCAGCCCTATTTTTTATCCTTTATTTTGAAACTGGGTCTCACGAACTTGCAGAAGCCTCACTAAGTAGCTGAGGCTGGCCGCAAACCCGGATCCTCCTGTCTCCGCCTCCCAAGTACTGGGATTACAAACGTGCGCCACCATGCCCACCTTATTTTATAACTTTTTAACAAAATCCACGAACGGGTTTTTTTTGGCCTCAAAATATCTTTTTTTTTTTTTTGCAGTACTGGGGATTTGAACTCAGGTACATTCTACCTCCGAGCTACACCCCCAGCCCTATTTTTTTATTATTTGTTTTGAAACAGGGTCTCACTAAGTTGCGGAGGGCCTCACTAAGTAGCTGAGGCTGGCCATGAACCTTTGATCCTCCTGTCCCAGCCTCCCAAGTACTGGGATTAAAAGTGTGTGCCACCACGCTTGGCTAGAATATTTAATAAATTGAAAATTGTGATCCTGGTTGCCATGGTATTTATTTGAGCAGTGGCAAGTAATCTGTGGATGTTTTGTTGGTGAAATAAATAAGAGGATCTTATCATGAGCTTTGCGTACCGCAGCCATGAACATAAATAGCATCAGGTTCCAACTCTGAAGGGAAGCTCAATAAAATAAAATCCGTACAACGCCCTGAGTCCAAAATGACTAGTATTTGAAATGAGTTTTGGTTTGTCTACACTTAAGTGTTAGTTTCTCTGCACACTTTCCTTGATTGACCCATTTCTATCACAATATGGGACAAAGATATTGTTACACATATATGAGAATAAAATAAATATGACATGAGTTAGTTACTAATCTCTTATTTAAGTAATACTTCCCATTCCCCTTTTAAAGACTGAATGGTGTAGCAAATAAAAAATCCAGCTGATTAAAAAAATCAGCCAGAGATTTTTAAAATCCATAACCCAGTCCAAAGCCCTTTGTTAATTTCGAATTACTCTCGTTCGTTTTATTGATGAATTTGTTTGAATTGTACTACAGATTTCCTTAAATTAATTATACCATGCAAATAAATGAAACAGTGTCATGAAAGTAGCAGATGTAGGTGGGTGATGGCAGCCGCTGGTCACAACTCATTGCTTTCCTTTGAGCCTCAGGTTCAGAACTTCCTCATGTGTTATTAAAAAAGTAAATGCTCTCTTAACATGCCCTTAACTCCTCAGAAGTAGGAAAAATAACCCCGACCTGCTTTGGACTTCTATCACTTGTGTGGCTGGTTTCCAGAAGGTTCTTTATTCCTTAATTCACACCTTTATATCCACAGCAGTCAACATATTCTTCTTCATCAGCAGATTCTCCCCCTCTCTCCACCCACTGAGGCATGCTATATTATATAGTGGTTTGTTCTTTGAAAAAAAATGTTTGGGGGCCCACTCTTAACAGATACACAAATTTTACAAGTGACCAGTAAACATAATGTATAAAATTTTCAAAATAAAACATTCCTTTCAGATCACATTATCAAATGTGTATTCTTTATTCACTTGCCCATGAGTTCCACGTGACATCAATATGGACAGATCTAGTTATTAAGCCTGTACAAGGTATATGCTAAATCTCTTAAGTACTTTGGGAATGAAAACGAAGGAGGCAATCAAGTAGGAACATGATTATGGAGACCGATAGAAGGAGGGGTGCTTAGAGGAGCTACACAAGGAAAATTCAAGCCCTCATTGTTTTCCATGTTGCTCATCTTAAAAAACTGATCACATTCCTGGGTTTGAATCCATCATCATCTCCTGTAGGAGACAGAGCATTCAACTGTCAAGAGAATGCAGCACAGATGATGTTTTATAATCAAAAAGTTAATACCAGAGCAGGACATGGTGGCACACCTGTAATCCCAGTATTTAGAAGGTTGAGACAGGAGGATTGTAGGTTCGAGGCTAACCTCAGCAATTTAGCAAAAACCTCAGCAATCTAGCAAGTCCCTTCCTGTTTCAAAATTTAAAAAAAGTAATAAAATAGGGATGGGGTCTATCTCAGAGGTAGAATGCCCCTGCGTTCAATCCCTAGTACTCCCAAAAGAGAGTTAGTAGCAGAAATCTAAGGATAGTATCTTCTTAGGAGGATCAAAAAGAGCTTTGTGAAGAGTCAACCCTCTAACCAGGTCTTGAAGAATGAGAGCATTGTTAAATAGTAGTTTGGGGAGAAATTTCTCCCTAGAGAACTGAAAGCAGGTGTAGTCTTGGAAGATATCATTTATTTGAGTTGGCTGGAGTAAAGGAGACAGGAGGATACTGGTAAATTTAGTTAGTAGAATAGATAGGAGATTACAGCATTATTTCTGAGTACCTTGAATGCTTATCCAAAGGAGTTTACCTCTTATTCAAATGAGATTATTTTAATATCTCTTGAGAAAGTGTGGCTTAGGAATCATCTGAAGACAGTGTGTTTGCTAAATAGAATTAATAGTGGAATAAAATATAGCACATGAAGACAATAGAGAAACACATTAAAAAGTAACTGCTGGAGGATTAGAGATGCAGGAGTGTTTGTCTTGCTGTTCTATTTATTTTCTACTATATTTATTGTTTCACAGTTATGGTTGACTGATTAGAAAATATATTGTCACATGCCAAACACCTTTCTTGGTATCTTACATGTAATTTTTTCTTGGTCATCTTAGCAATTTTGTGAATAATCATAGTAATTATAATACTATTTGTTATTGCTGTTGTTATCCACGGTACAGATAAGGAAACTGAAGAGAGATAAGGTAACTTCCTAAGATTGTGTAATAAGTGATGAATCTGGCTTTGAACCCAAGTTGACAGATCACCAAGCCAGTCAGCACTCTTCACCAATGCGCGGCCCCGCCCCATTCCTATGCCACTGGTGCGTCTCACTGAGACTCTTCCATATTAACCCCAAAGTTCTGTTTCCTCATCTGTAAAATATGTATCATAACACCTTCTTCCCACCTCAGAGAGTGTGAGGAACCAATGATCGTGCACTGGAAGATATTTTTATACCCTATAATGCACTGTAACAATAAATCGTTTTTCTTAAATCACGTGTAAACTTCATTTTATAATCGACATAGAGCAGATGTATCATCTACGAAGAGTGGCGATGGAGAACGACTTGTGGCTTCTCTTGTTTGGAGTGACAAACAGGACTTCCAGAGCCATTCGATACCGACTTCACCTGGATGGTGTTTCCTCTAGTGCTTAATTTATTGCATCAAATTATTTACTGAAGTGCTGTTTGTTATCAGTGAACAACATTGAATGCAAAAGCTCCCAAGTAACCTTCGTGCCCCGTTATCAGGTACACACAGAGAGCAGCACTGCGAAGGGAATCCTGTATTGCAATCACAGAAAAGTGCCTGACATAAGCTCACATAGTTGCCTACTAGCAGATAAGCAAGCAAATAGTTTAGATAACCACAATCTCATAACGGTAAGTTCGATATGAACACGTGGTATCCTACAGTAAAAACAGCTTTTCAATGCGTCTAATTCAAAGTTGAGGTGCAATTCATACCACACAAATGTTCTTTAAAAAAGTTGTTTGAAAGCCAGGTGTTGTGGTACACACCTGTAATCCTAATACTTGGGAGGGTGAGATAGAAGGATCACAAGTTTGAAGCCAGCCTCAGCAACTTAGTGAAGCTCTCAGGAACTTAGCAAGACACTGTTTCCAAATAAAAAATAAAATAGGACTGGGGGTGTAGCTCGAAGGTGGAAGGCCCTGGGCTTGATCCCCAGCATCCCCCCCCACACACACACAAAAAGTTGTTTGAAGCCTCTGGGTTTCACCTTTATAAAATAGAGAAGGCTGTTCCTAATGAAGACATTTCCATGAGATCTAGAGACACTATGCGTAAATAGTGGGACCTCAGAGGATTATGGCATATACCTTTATGTTTTACCAGTTTACTACCCAGAAGGGGACAATGTTTCTTGATCTATCATACATTTAAAGATCCCTGAAGCAGGCATTCCTAATAAAAATGTTGAGTTCTGCTTCTCTGATCCCAATGAATTTAGACAATTCAGGGAAAGACCTCACCTTTAAAAGAAAGGAAACAGCTAACAGCAGTTTGTGAGAGGTTATTAAGACAGCACCAGACAAGAGGGATGCAAATGGTTGGTTAGGTGGGAAGGAGCAAGGGCCAGAGGCTGCCTGTTAGCTCTTAGAGCGCCACCAAGCAGTGTAAATGAGGAGGATGATACTGGAAGATGCTATTAATGATGTATAACCAAGAACTGCTGATCCGTAGAATATAAATGTTTAAAGACCAGGCATCAGAACTGAACACTATGGGTATTCTGCAAAATAACTGCTAAGTGCATTTTATGTAATTCATAGTCAATATGTGTCTGCTAAGTAAGCAAATGAGTGCAAAATTACATTCAAATGTTTCTCTGTCCCAGAAGATCTATCCTGACACCTGGCTTTTATTCATTGGCGAGAGATACTGCATTGCATGTGAATTTACACTTTATCCAGACTTGTTTATTTTTCCATCTCTAGCCATCTAGTTTGTGACATGTGCCTCAGTAATTTTGTCAGATGAAAGAGAATTCCATGGCAAAGAGGAAATCTGGATACATTTATTATTCAAAATCTAGTTCAAAGGCTTCAAAGATAAAGTAATAATAAGGAGATGGAAACAAGTACTTATTATCCTTATTTGATCAGCACACATTGTATATCTCAATTGAAATATCACACTGGACCCCATAAGTATATACAATTATTGTGTGTTAATCAATTTTTTAAAAAATTTAGAGATGAAAATGCTAACTACTCTGATTTGATCATTGCATACTATATACATGTATTAAGTTATACCACTGCAGCCCATACAATTAAATGTATAACTAAATAATTTACTTTAAAAATAGAGCTGGGGGAGGCCGAGACAGGAGGATCGCAGGTTCAAGGCCATACTCAGCAATTTAGTGGAGCCTTCTACAACTTATTGAGACCCTATTTCAAAAACAAAAAAATTGCTCAGAGGTTAGAATGCCCCTAGGTTCAATCTCCACCAAAATAAATAAATATATACATAAATAATAATTATCAGGTTGAGCTTTCTAAACAAAATCATATCCAAAATACAAAATTTGGGAAACTATAATGCACAACACATTTAGAGCAACACTGCATTGAATTATTGAAGCACCTACCAGTATATTTATATATTTACCAGTATATCAGTATACTTAGAATCCATGGGGCACTCTAGATTTTTATCTTCTTATATATACTAACTTTATGAATAAAATTGTCTTTAAAAGATGGCTTTTCTCTAAGATCATTACTGCTATGAGGAATCCTATGAGAACATTTTTCCAGAATACATTTACCTAATTGTCTGAAAAGTTTAATATTTATCTATTAAATGATGTCTAACACTTACTGGTGATATTAAAAGTACTTTATACAGTGTTAATATATTTGGGAGATAATGCTTTCTCTTTTTGTTCTTTGTCTATAGCCAAGCATTTCTCTCCCCCCTATATTGAGATTTTTACAAAATATATAGATATTTTCTATATATCAGCTTGAGGCTTATTCTTTACTCTCTTGAAACATCCCATCTCACCTTCAAATTTCACTGGGCTTTAAATTACTAGGGCTAGGACTCTACACACATTCCTTTTGCCAGCTGACCCCTGTTAGGATCATCTGACCCCAGCTGATTCTACTGAGCCCTGCTGGAATCTTTCAGGATCTTCTGTCTTCTATCCTAACGGAGATGGAGGTGTGGCGAAAGCTCAGATGCCTTGCCTTCGAGCTGTTTCCTGTGGGCTTTGGCCAGCACTTCCCACATAGTCTATGGAGTGGGAGCCTGCAGCTCCTCACCAGCAGCGCCATGGTGAGCACTCTCCTCTGAGCTCCGGGCCCTACTTCTGCAGCCGCCTCTTCTGAGCATCTAAATTTCTGAAAGCCCTGTTTTTCTCTTTGTTATTTGCTCCAGCATAAGGGAGGTAGTGTGTTTTATAGTTTTTCATCTCGGTGTTACCTCCATATTCTTTTATTTTTTAGCCCTCTAAGCTATGTAACAGATTTCATTTATCAAAATCTCTCTGATGATATATCTAGTGTGTCTTCTGTTTTCCAGACCAGAGGATTATGATGGATTTTAATTGGAATGTTGTTCCTTCATAGGGGACTTTTAAAAACACTTCCCTTAGATGCTTTTGTTTATGATGATTTTGCCTAATTACAATTTACACTAGAAATAAGTGTTTGGTTCGATTGTTTCTGGAGTATTAGTTTTATGCCATGGATATTAAATTTCATATTACTAAGACATATTTATAATGAGCACACATTTTTTCCTCATGTGTGGGCAGTCAGTTTTCCTAGAGATTTTTTAGGGACAGCAGTTATAGTGAAATGAGTTTAACATGAAAGAGTTATAGCTTTCTAATTGATATTCCCTACCTAATCACGTTTAAGCAACTTCTTAATGCATGTATTGGATTATGTGAATTCTTGTCTGTCTCTAAATTTTACTTTATTATCTACAAATAAATTACCTTTCAAAATGATTTTCCTGTTTGGGCCTACTAGTATCTTCAAGGAGAGCCTGGAGTCTGCTCCAGGATGAGAAGTTTCGAAGCATTTCCTAGGAGAGTTAATAACTTAAATTCTAACTAGTCAGCCACAAAGCTTGAGAAGTTATGAATATATAACCTCAATTTTTCACAGGGAATGACTTTAAATCTAATAGCCTGGTGATAAGAATTTTAATCTATTTAAAGCCAACCATCATCAGACTTTTATCTTAAGCAAACAGAGAGGCAACCAGATGTGGCTGATAGAATTGACGGATTTTGTCTCAGCCTGTGGTCCTTTTGAATTGCGATTCCCTGCAGTCTGTGATTATACAGGGGGAAAGGTACATTTTTGTAGTTTAATCAGATGAAACCACAATTTCTCATGGTTAAATTTATTTTACGCAAAAATCTTGTTGACTTTTCTCAGATTTTGGATCATGCAAAACTCTAACCTGTATGCATTCCTATTTTCTTAGAAAATCTAGATATTTAGCTAATCCTGAAAGCAGGAGAAGAAAAGTAGTCTTCATTTCAAAATACAGATAATGAGCAAAACAGCCCTGCATTGAAGTATTTACCACAAGCGCCCATTATCCAATGTTCAGTGTGTATGAAGCACAGTTCTAAGTACTTTACAGGTTACTTATCTAGTTAATTGTCATGACAACACTGTAAAGAAGGTATTATCAGTTGCATTTTACAAATGACAATGTGGAGTCCTAAGTGGTTAAATAACCCAAGATCATGTAGCTAGTAAATTCTAAGGCTGCATGTTGGAAGCATGGATACAGATTACATAGTCTACCATGATCATGATGCTTCTACATAGTTACCCATTCATTAGTGGGAAGCCAAGTGTCAGCCACTGACCTGAAACCCACTTTTCTTACCCCAGCAAGCCCAAAGAGAAGAGACTAGGAACAAAAGACAGGGGACAGTCATTTCTCCTTGAAAACGCATTACCAGGAACTCCTGATAGAATCTTTATCTATGGAATGCTTTTAGTGTGATGTACCCGGTGTGTCTTGGTTACTTGCGGTACATGCCTTTATAATTCATAGATTTATGGTTCAAGTTCTGCCAAAAAGAATTTCCATGGTTGTTATGTGACTCTCTGAGTAGAGGTGACAATACTTCATAACTGAACTATGTCCCCTTGTGTAAGTGACACCTGACATGCATCACTCAGAGATCTCTCAGGTGAATCGATATCGATGTCTCGGTGACACCAATACACCAATGAAGGACCTAGAGAGCGACATTTGCAATACCAGCCTTCCGCCTCCTTTGCCTGCTTCGCAGAATTACCTGCATCCTTTGAATTATGGGTTATTTTTGGCCCTGTGTAAGATATGTGATTCCTATAAGTCTGATTTGAGAGTCTGATACTTACCATTTTGTCAAGGGTTATCCCAGTTAAACTGTCTGAAATTCCAAGAAGGTCAATGCTGAAGCTGAATGCCTTTTTTTCTCTCTTAGTGGTTATTTGGGGCATTGTGAATTCAAGAAGGTCAATGCTGAAGCTGAATGCCTTTTTTTCTCTCTTAGTGGTTATTTGGGGCATTGTGAATTTATCCAACAAAGATATCACAGAAAAAATAGCAGCTCCTGCAATAATTATTTAGTGCATGCCTACTACATGCATAGAGCTATTTTAATCGCAATGCAGAAAAAATATTTGCATTTGTGTTACATAATCTAGTTGAAGTAAACACAATAGTGAACAAACAATACTAGCAATAAAAATATGTCATGTTAGCCGGGTGTGGTGGCGCACACTTGTAATCCCAGTACTTGGGAGGCTGAGACCAGAGGATCCAGGTTCACAGCCAGCCTCAGCTACTTAGTGAGGCCCTCACAACTTAGTGAGACCCTGTTTCAAAATAAAGAATAAAAAACAGGGCTGGGGGTATAGTTTGGAGGTAGAATGCCCCTGGGATCAATCCCCAGTATGGCAAAAAAAAAATGTAATGTTGTGCCTCGACAAGCAAATTAAATAAGGCACATGAGAGGAATAGAGCATTGAAAGGCATGGAATTGGAAAAAAAAAAGCAATAACATCTCTGATTGTGTGAAATTTGCACATATTTTTTTGTGCTGGGGATTGAACCCAGAGGCTCATGCATCTGTTTCTCTGTGTCTTCAGAGAATGGTGCCCTCTCTCTGTCTCCACCTGTCAAATCTTGCATGATGGTTATCATTCATGAACTCTGTCATGAATTCCTAACTTTTAAATTTCTTAAGTAGGAATTATTACCTGTGTTCCAGCATTGTTTTAAATGTAATTTTTCGTATGCCATCCTTTGTTTAATGGCTAGGTAGGGAGAAAAGATAAAACTGTGACCTTCCTCTGTCCTCTGGAAGTAGAAAACAACTTAGCCGGGCGTGGTGGCGCACACTTGTAATCCCAGTACTTTGGGAGGCAGAGACCGGAGGATCCGGGTTCGCGGCCAGCCTCAGCTCTCTCTCTCTCTCCCTGTTTCTCTCTCTCTCTCTCTCTACCTAGTGAGGCCCTCCGCAACTTCGTGAGACCCGGTTTCAAAATAAAGTATAAAAAAATAGGGCCTGG
>PVJS01035412.1:2500-11218 GCA_004027185.1 Glis glis | reverse complement strand
TAACTTTTAATAAGAAGATTAAGTTATGATAAATTTAGGCAAAATGGACTATTATAATTATTCCACTTGTGGAGATATAATAATGTATTAACATCTCAGAACATTTTTCTTATTTACTTAAAGTCACGAAGTAGAAACTTTAAGATTTGACAAAGCACCAATTTTATTTTGTGTTGTTTTTCATTTTCCAAAGTTGAAGTTTGTATTTTCTCCCTTGGAATTGACTTTGGTTTATGTGTTAGATATATGTATTTGTATCACTCTGAACCTCATTATGATGTATAATTACAATGCACTAATAAAAGTACATTAAAAATAAAGTGAAAAAACTTAAAAGGAGTACTTTTAGCCAATACATAATTATTCTCTAACTTGTATCTGCATTTGAAAAAGTTCTGACAAATTTTGCCACACAATTAGGAACAAATATATTTATTTTAACTCAATTTACAGTATTATTATCCACGCTTTTCTCTCCCAAAGCATTCTTTATATATTGTATGTCAAAACTTCTGTAGATTGCAGAAGCTGTATAAAAGTAGATAAAGGTTTTCTTTGTCTGAAGCCAGCTTAGATGAACATTTGGTCTGAGACACTGATTTCAATTTCTAATTAATAATTTTCCCCTACTTTGATGAGACAAAGCTATTTCCCCATAACTTCTTAGCTGTCGAAATTGCTCAGGCTCTCTACGTGCAGAACATCCATTTTTCTTTCTCTTTATCCATAACTTCGTTAACTTAAAGTATTAAACCCAAATGAATACTTGGTGAAGCCATGTGCATTTAATTCTCACTCTGACATGATTAAAATGCATTCTCATCAGCAACAAGGAGAAAATAAAATAGCTCTGTATTACTCAGTAATTAGTATGAGCATCCTGCACTGCTAGAAACTCAAGACATACCCCTCCAGCTGTACATGCCTGTTTGAGAAAAGAACAAAAGTAGTCGGCTATTTAAAAAATACAGCTCAAAGGTCTACACTTGTATCTCTTTTACATAAATGCCTTGAGCCTTTTAAACTTGTGGTTTCCATTGCCTAGAATGTAGGCTTTAGTTTTTTTTTATGGCTTTTCAGTTAGGCCTTATCTGAACACCAATATTATTCTCAAATTTATTTGTTCATACTAATTTTCCCACTGTTTTATCCTTTTGATATATGAAAAATAACTGTCTTACTACAGTTTTCCAACTACTAGACATGTAACACTCATTTAATATTATTGAATGAGCAAAAGTAATAATATATTGCTTCAATTCTCTGCTTGAGTTCCCTCAACATGAAAATGATGAGATACTAAAATCTCTAAGATATGATGAATTCTGTGAAGCTTTGCCAAATATTACACCTAATAAAAACATGTTGATTCTAATTAATGATGCTCATGGCACTGAATGTCCAAGTACATGCCAAAGCAGTTGCTCTCCACATGGTCACCATTAAACAACAGCCACTGGTAGTATTTCCAACATGTGGATATAAGAACTATGCACAGCAGCTTCACCTGGGCTACTCTTCCCATTTTACTTACTGAAACTGAGGATGGAAGAAGAAAGTCAGAATTTGTAAACAGAATCTTTGAGCCATTTTTTTAAATCTATAGTAGAGTGCAAGAATGACTATCTCATATATCATGATACCTAAACCAATAAATCTAGGAATGAAAAAAAAATTAGAATGAATTAAACACTGTTAAATGAAAATACACATACACACACACACACACACACACACACACACACACATCATGTACTTTGAGGTTTCTACCCATCCATACAACTTTTCTTTGTTCCCATTCAGGTGGAAGTAATTCTGTAACTTAAAAAAAATGTTGAAATCTGTGAAAAATCACTTGTTTTGAAACTACCTTCCTGCAACCTTTTCATTGCTTGTTTTTGCCGCAGGCAGAAAACTCTCTGTTTAGACCCAGAATGATGTCTACCCTCACAAAAGAAAACTCTTTTGTTAGTCTTTTACACTAGATATTTTTAATATTATCTAACAAAAATGAGCATTATAAAGTTAACATAAAATAATATGCCTTTCATTTCTGAAAATAAAGAAAATAATTTCTCTCTAAGGAAAAAAATGAAAGTCACTAACACAAAGGTAGACAAATAATTTCATATGTTTAGGGAGCTGATTTAGAGTGTTCTCACGAAAGCAAATCGAGACTAACCATCAAGCAAATGAAATTAAAATGGCTTTCAAGGGAGTCTGGAGGGAATTTGATTCTTTCAAGGGAATGAAGGTGTAAGGAGAGGTTGGAGGGCACATAATATAAATGGTGATGGGCTTAAAAAGGAGCAACTATTGGTGCTGAAGGCATCTGCTGGCTTTTCATATGAGTTTTTTTCCCCCACAGCTAACATTACTGTGCCAACTTACCAACCCAAAGCAATAAATTTTGGAATAGATTTGGCTTCTTTTTGTAATTATTTTGTATTCAACGATATGCAATGCTATACATCTCTAAACCTCTTTTACGATCTTTTTTTTTTTTTTGGCGGTACCAGGGATTGAACCCAGGGGCGTTCTACCTCCACGCTACACCCCGGCCCTATTTTTTATACTTTATTTTGAAACCGGGTCTCACGAAGTTGCGGAGGGCCTCACTAAGTAGAGAGAGAGAGAGCGAGAGAGAGAGAGAAAGAGAGAGAGAGAGAACTGAGTCTGGCCGTGAACCCGGATCCTCCGGTCTCTGCCTCCCAAAGTACTGGGATTACAAGCATGCGCCACCATGCCCGGCCTTTTTATGATCTGTTACCATCCCCTTTATTCCCTTTTTTCTTGTTTTTGTTCTGGGGATAGATCCCATGGGCATTCTACCTCGGAGCTCCACCCCCAGCCCTTTTTATTTTTATCTTTTATTTTGAAACAGAGTTTCACTTAGTTGCCTAGGATGTCCTTGAACCTGTGAGATCCTTCTATATCAGTTTCACAATTACTGGGATTTCAGGCATGTACCATCCCATTTCTTGGGGTAGGAATATAGCTGCGATGTTGAAACAAGTGGGGTTTATTAGTCAAGCTTTAACTCGAGGTGGAGTCACCACACTGCCTTGAATCGTTACTTCCACGTGGCCAACTCCCTCTACTTGAGATCTTTTGTGTTTCATTAGAACTCAGTGTCAAGTACTTTTTGAGAAAAAAAAAATATCAAGCAATAATATTAGTGGCATTAATAATAAATATATACATATTGGTTCTTATATATAATTAAAAATATAACTAAATGCAATTATATTTAAATTGGGTATAATTATTTATTATATAATTATGTACATAATTTATATGAAACTGTTATTTGCAGGTTTTGCCAGATTCATCTTCTTGTATTTCGAACCTTTTATGAACTTCATGCAAAAAAGTCATGCATATTATTATGTGTGATACAAATTTATAATTTTGCCACATATTCTTTAACCTAATAATGACAAAAACTATGTGAGTTAAAAGAGTAGAAGTGATTTTCTATGAAGAGGGTAGAGGTGAGACACTAATACACACTTTTAAATTCAAATCCAGGCTTTCGTTGTTTCTTTCTCACACAATCCCTAATTATTGATTTGATATTCCATTTCAGTGGCAACATGTGGCCATTTTTTTTTCTTTTTGCCAGTGTTTATGTTCAAGAACAATGTTTTACTCTGGTGAATAGCTTCAATTAGGTAAGTTAAATAAGAGAAATAAAGCGCTGATTTCCATTTCTATATGATAAAGGGACTATTTTAACTTTTTGCCTATGTGTGCATATGTATAGTTTTAGAGATTTGAAAAATTGTTCTAGATGTTTCTCATTCTCTAAATTGAATATCATCAATATAATGAATATAAACTATGAACTAATGAAATCTCAATATCTCAGCAGGCTAGTGAACAATAAAGCTAACTTCCCTTATATTAATTATAACATGACTTAAAATTATGACATTATTATATGACATTTTACTTCGAAACAAATTCTCAAATTACACACACATATATATGAACTGATTTGTAAGTATATAAAATTATGTAGCATGATTATCAAACCATCTTAACATTTCATTATAAGTCACATAATTGTAAATTATATTTTTACATGGGAATAAGAGTTTGACACAGCTGAAGATTTAATTTATTCAAAACTTCCATTTTTTATAGAAGACAGACTCAACAAATATGTTTTTAAAATCTGTGAAAATCAGAAATTCATTTTGGGTATTATGAAGAAATCTTTTTTGATGGCTCATATTTTAGTATCATACATATAAAATGACTATAATTTTATTAATAAGTATCAATAATAAAATAGATATACAAAGGTATGTAACAACCTGGAGTAGGTAATGAACAGCCAACATTTTACATAAAGTAAAAATGTATCTCTACTCAAGAGAAACAACACAACACATATTCACCTTTATTCTAGTTAGGAAATGTTTTTTTCCTTTTCTGACTGGTTTTCTCCAAATTATATTTTTGGGGGATGGTAAATAGCCCTCCTGGTTTCAGAAGTTTATTTCCTTATTAAAGTTTATTGCATTATCTGCTTATATTTATGCTGTAAGATATGATTGATTATAGATTATGTTGTTAGTTTTCCTTAATATATTCATATATGCATATGAATTTGAAGGAGGAATTAACCTGAGTTAGCCCTCTTATCCTGTAGCAGCCCACAAGCCTTTCTCTCATTCTCCTTTACACCGAGATCAATCACACATTTTGTCCCCACTACTTTAGAATGGGATGCATTCTGATACCTATGTCTATAAATTGCCAAATTGAAAGATCAGTTGTTATATCTTACTATTTTTAGTTCTCTTTCCTCACTGGAGGGTCCTTTTTTATTCTTTCAGTTGTTTCTTCATACCTTCCAGACCCTGAAATATTGCAATTTCTATTTCTACTCACACTTTAAGTGATTAAATTTTCATATATTTAAACAATAATCTATATGATTACATTTTATAAATTTTTATTCCCAGTCTAAATTTTGCCAATGAAAGTTTTTATTTTAATAAAAATTATCATCATTATTAATATTCATTAAGTGTACAAATTAATGGTATTCCTTGTGATTTTCCTATACATTCATAAATCATGTGTTGACTATCCCTACCCACCCTTATTGCACCCTCCCCTTCATACCACCCCCATTTCTTAGTAATACTTCTTCTACTTTCAGGTTGGCTTTTTTAAAAAAAATGTTTCAAAATATGAAAAAAAATCAGAGAATGCTAGTCTTTCTGTGTTTGCTTTAATTCACTTAACATGATACTCTTCAGTTCCATCCAATTCATTGCCAATGACAGAATTTTATTTTTTATGGTTGAATAATACTCCATTGTGTATGTATAGCATATTTTCTTCATCCATTCATTTGTTGACACACACCTAGACTGATTTGATATCTTAGCTATTGTGAGTAGTGCCACCATAAACATGGGCATGTGGTATCCTCTTGTATACTGATTTCATTTTCTTTGGGAATATATCCAGGAGTGGGATATCTGTATGGCATAGCAGTTCTAGTTCTAGGTTTTTTTTTTTTAGAATCTCCATACTGGTTTTAATAAGTGGTTATACTTACATTTCCAACAATAATGTACATGGGTTCCTTTTCTCCACATCCTTGCAATAATTTGTAATTTTTATCATAGTCACTATAAATAGAATGAGATAAAATTTTACTGTAGTTTTTATTTGAATTTGACTGACGGATGATGAGAATTTAACATTTCTTCATATATTTATTGGCAACTTGTGGCATTTCTTTGAAAAAGTGTATATTCAGACCATTTACCCATTTTGTAATAAGATTCCTGGGTTTTGTAGTTGTTTTATTATTGTTAAGTTTTTTTAGTTCTTTACATATCCTAGATATTAACCCTCTGTCAGCTTAGTTGCTGGAAAATATTTCGTCCCATTCTGTGGGTTATCTCCTTCACTGTGTTGATTGTTTTATTTACTATTATGATGATGATGATGTTGTTGTTGTGCAGAAGCTTTCCAGTTTGATGTAAATCCATTTTACAACTTTTGCTTTTGCTTCTGTGCTTTTGGACTCCTATCCAGAAAACCATTTCCTGAACCAATATCTTGAAGTGTTTCTCAAAAGTTTTTCTTTAGTAGTTTCAGAATTTAAGGTTTTACAATGATGTCTTTGATCTATGTTGAGTTAACCTTTGTGCTGGGTGAGACATAGGAGTCAAGGTTCAGTCTTCTGCATGTGTACCCCAGTTTGCCAGCAGCAGTTATTGAAGAGGCTCTCCTTTCTCTGGTGTATGTTTTGGAAGACTCAGTTGACTACATTTATAGACATATGTAGATATATTTCTGCATTCTCTAATCTGTTCCATTAGTCTATGTGTATGCTTTTATAATAATAACATACTGTTTTTGTCACTGTGGCTCTGTAGTTTTTGTGATGTCTCCAGCTTTGCTCTTTTTGCTTATGATTGCTTTGGCAATGTGGTGTCTTTTCTATATCCATATTCATTTTAGGATTGGTTTTTCTAGTTCTGTGAAGAATGTCATTAATATTTTGATGGGGTTTTTATTGAATCTAAAGATCACTATGGGTAATATAGACATTTTAACAATATTAATTATTCCAGTACATGAATATAGAAGGCCATTCCACTTTTTACCATTCTCTTCACTTTATTTCAACAGTGTTTTGCCATTTTCATTATAGAAGTATTTCACACCATTAGTTAAGTTTTTCTAGATATTTTATCTTAGTTTTTGTAGCTATCATAAATGGGATTGCTTTCATGAATTATTATTCATTATTTGTGTGCAGAAAAGCAACTCATTTTGGTATGTTAATTTTCTATGATGCTAATTTACTGAATTAATTTATCAATGCATACAGTCTTTTGGTAGACTCTTTAGGTTATTCTACAAATAGAATCATATCAGTTGCAAACAAGGATATTTGGACTTCCTCCTTTCCTATTTGTATGTGTTATTCTTTCCATTGCCTAACTGCTCTGGCTAAAATTTCTAGTCTATATTGAGTAAGTGTGGTGAGAGTGGACATTTTGTGTTATTCCTGATCCTAGAGGAAATTCATTCAGCTTTTTCACATTCAGTGTGATGATGCTATGGGTTTGTTATATTAGTCTTTATTATGCTGTGGTATAATTAATACTTCTATACCTGTTTTATTCAGAGCCTTTTATCATGAAGGGATATTTTTCTATCAAAGGCCTTCTCTACATCTATTTATATGATCAGGTGACCTTTATCATTCATCCTGTTTTTGGAAAATATTACATTTATTGATTTGTATATGTTGAACCACCCTGCATCTCAGGCATGTGACCATCTTAATTATGGAATATGATCTTTTTCTTATTCTGTTGAATTCAATGTGAGTATTTTGCTAAGGATTTTGCCATCTATGTTCATCAGTCATATTGGTTTATAGTTTTCTTTTTGTGTTGTGTCCTTATCAAGTTTTGTTAACAGTTAATGGTTACCTCATAGAATGGGTTTTAAGGAACTTCCTTCCTTGTAATTCTATGGAATAGTCTGAAAGGCATTTGTCTTAGTTCCTTTTAAAAGTTTGGTAAAATTAAGCATCAAAGCCATCTGGTCCTATGTTTTTCTTTCTTAGGATTCTTTTCATTACTAATTGAATGCACCATTTAAAAAACTCCAACTTATGTTCATATCTAAAAAATGGCATTCAGTGTTAAAGACATTTATTCTTTATGCAATTATATTCATTAATCCAAACACATAAATACAAGCAATGGTTTGATTTTGAATTGCTTTCTTATTATTAATCATTCAGAAAATATCTGAAAGAGAAATAACCACTATATATTTCTGTATTTCAGCTCTCAGAATTTTACTCTTTTGTCTTAAGTATAGCTATACTTTCTATAATCAATTGATTGTTGGTAGCTTTAATTCTCTATTACTGACCAGAATATTTTTTGCTCAAAGTTTTATCTAATAATTATTATTGAGCAACATTATGAGTGAGGTACATATTCAAACTGAACTATATAATTTTATCTTTTTGGATGTGTGTGTGTGGTGCTGGGGATTGAACCCAGGGGTATCATGCCTTTGAATTATAACCCTAGACCTTTTTATTTCTTATTTGGAAACAGGATCTTTGTTAAGATGCTGAGGGCCTTGCTAAGTTGCTGAGGCTGGCCTCAGTCCTGTGATACTACTGTATCAGACTCCCAAGTACTGGGATTAGAACCATATAATTTTAAATAACAAAATATTGAATGTTTAACTGTTTTCTGAAATTTTTGTAAAATTTTGCAATTTATTTTGCAATGTAAAATTTTACAATTTTACAAACAATTTTACAATTTGTTGAGATTTTACTAAATTAAGTTTAAAAGTTAGCATTTTTCTTTTACCTGTCTGATAAGAAGTAGACACATTTAATTCCACAAATATTTGCTGAATACCTTTGAGGTGTCATATATTTTTCTAAACACTAAGGTCAGAGAAATAATTAACCAAATAGATAAAAATAGTTAAATTAATGAAGCACATATCCCAAGGTGACTCAATGTGTCCAATATTAAAGACCAACCACCCTGATCAGCTATGTCACTCTTCTTCTTAAAACCCCTCAAATAGCTCTCTTTCACATGGGAAACTTTCTTAAGCCTAGTTGTACAAAGAATCATATTAGAAGTGTTGCTTACCATTCTTTTTGCTTTGATATTTTATTTGTTTGGTCACTTT
>PVJS01035411.1:0-21030 GCA_004027185.1 Glis glis | reverse complement strand
CCCAGTACTTGGGAGGCTGAGACAGGTTTGCGGCCAGCCTCAGCTACTTAGTGAGGCCTCTGCAATTTAGTGAGACCCTGTTTCAAAATGAAGAATAAAAAATAGGGCTGGGGATGTAGCTCGGAGGTAGAATGCCCCTGGGTTCAATCCCCGGTACCACACACACACACACACACACACACACACACACACACACACACACATATCAGTGAGGAGCCAAGCATGGTAGGACATGCCTATAATCCCAGAATTTGGGAGGCAGAGACAGGAGGATCACAGGTTCAAGGCCAGCCTCAGCAATTGAGTGAGACCCTTGGCAACTTAGTGAGACATTGTTCCAAAATAAAAATAAATAAGTAAAAAGGACTGGGGGTGTAGTTCAGAGGTAGAATGCCTCTGGGTTCAGTTCGCAGTAACACACACACACGTACATAGACACACAATAAATGAGGAGCCAAACTGCAGGCTGGGCAAATCTAGGTAGAACCCAACCAAGTGTTTATTTGGTTTCATTTTGGTGGTTTGTTTTTGAAACTCTTGATGTCTGGTTTGTACTTGCCAATATTTCTACCTCCCTGCCCAGATATTGCTAATGGATTACAGAACCCTCTCCCATTGATCCCTTTCCCCACTTTCTGTTTTCTTATTGTGGTAAATCACACATAACATAAACTTTACCATCCGAATCATTTTCAAGTGTCCCAGTCAGTGCTGTTGCATACAATCACAGTGTCACACAGCCATCATTGCCACCATCTCCAGAACTTTTTCATCTTCCAAAACTCAAACTCAAAACCATTAAACAATAACTCTTCAATCCTGAGAATCCTTTTTAGGACAGCTCTTTGTAGCGCTGCTGATCTGTTCACATTGACAGAGAAATGAAATCTTGGTGCTAGAGCTCAGGATGATGAAGAAAGAGGAACAGGGCTGTAGAAGCCACGAGGGAGGGAGTCCGAGACCTGGGGGCCCAGGAATGGAAGGTGGGGTGTGTGCGAACGCCCTGTCATCTGTGGGCCGCTGGGCTCCTTGTCTGGGTGGAGCAGTAGGAAGGGTGGGGTGGCCTCTGCTTCTCGTGACTCAGGTCACAACACACTGATGCTGATCTCTTTTCCCCTCAACCTAGTCATGAGGGGAAGTTGAGTCTAAGCAGACATGGATTCTGTGTAGAAGTTGCCTACAAATTCTTTAGTTGCAAATAGTACATGGGTGAGAATATTTGGTGTGGTCTAATTTACAAGACTATTTTCAGTTTTAAAGCCTAAAAATGGCACGGGAGGTCACCGTTCCTTCGGTTGCACTCTGAATTCCTGGGATTTCACCTTGGGTGTCACTGCCGTGCTATGTAGAAAGAACAGCATATGAGGAAGAGATGACCCTAGAAAGGGGCAGTCCTTTAGTTGGAAAGAGTCAGTCTGAAACTCACAGCAGTGCCCGGCTCCAGAGCTAGTAAAGTGGGTGGTGGGGCCTCAACCAAGTCGGCATCAACTGGCCGGCCTTGCCGTGGATGTGAGCCAGCGCCATGATTTCTGATGGTTATGGGGGGGGGGCAAGAAATGGCGACTCATTCAAAAATAGAAATTGGTAGCTGTGTTTTCTTTTCTTTTTTTTTTTTTGCGGTACCGGGGATTGAACCCAGGGGCGTTCTACCTCCGCACTACACCCCTGGCCCTATTTTTTTATACTTTATTTTGAAACCGGGTCTCACGAAGTTGCGGAGGGCCTCACTAGGTAGAGAGAGAGAGAGAGAGACAGGGAGAGAGAGAGAAAGAGAGAGAGAGAGCTGAGGCCGACCGCGAACCTGGATCCTCCGGTCTCCGCCTCCCAAAGTACTGGGATTACAAGCGTGCGCCACCATGCCCGGCGGTAGCTGTGTTTTCTGCTTTGTAGTTCTGACTCTTCCACCCCCAACTATACCCCAAATGTCCTTCAAAACCAAGGAAGAAGAAGAATGTAGTAAAATGTGTTCGGACAGAAGGATTTGGCTAAACACGTCCATTGTTACACCTACAACTCCCAGTTACAATGTGCGGTTAACCCTGACCTCCAGAAAGCTTTCTTTCCTGAACCCCAGCAGCTGTCCCGATGAGGATGCTGATGTCATCCTAGTCTGGTCCGTGATGGGCTGCATAGCATTTCCCTGAACTCAGAAGAATGAGATGGTCTCACCTATTTAAAAAAGGCACTGGCAAAGCCATACATGTCAGTCGACTGGTTGGCATTTTTGTCACTTTGCGACCTTATTCTTTCAAGATTCAACCTTCATAGATGTTAGTTAATCCAGTTTTCAGAAGCTCTCTATTTACCTATTTCATTCATTCATTCATTCATTCATTCATTCATTGTGGTACTGGGGATTTAACCCAGGGACATTCTATCTCTGAGCTACACCCCCAGCCCTATATTCCTCTTTTTTTTTTTTTTGCGGTACCGGGGATTGAACCCAGGGGCGTTCTACCTCCGTGCTACACCCCCGGCCCTATTTTTTATACTTTATTTTGAAACCAGGTCTCACGAAGTTGCGGAGGGCCTCACTAAGTAGAGAAAGAGAGAGAGAAACAGGGAGAGAGAGAGAGAGAGAGAGAGAGAGCTGAGGCTGGCCACGAACCCGGATCCTCAGGTCTCCACCTCCCAAAGTACTGGGATTACGAGCGTGCACCACCACGCCTGGCTCCTATATTATTCTTTATTTTGAAACAGGGTCTCACTAAGTTGCGGAGAGCCTCACTAAATTACTAAGGCTGGCCATGAACCTGCGATCCTCCTGTCTCAGCCTCCCAAGTACTGGGATTACAAGCGTGCACCACCATGCCTGGCTCCATAATTATATATTTTTAAAATTTTTATTTATTCATTTGTGGTACTGGGGATATTGAACCCAGGGGTGCTCTACCTCTGAGATACACTCCCAGCCCTATTTTACTTTTTATTTGGAAACAGGGTCCTGTGAAATTGCTGAGGGTCTCACTAAGTTGCTGAGCCTGGTTTTAAACCTGTGATCCTCCTGTCTCAGCCTCCCATATACTGGAATTACAGGCATGCACCACCACACCTGGCTCACAATTATGTTTTAAGCATTTAAATACATGCTAAACATTAGCACAACTGATGTTTTTGCACAGAATCTCTCTATCCAGGGTGAACTCGTCTCCATTGTTCCATCTCCACTTGCTCTTTCTTCTCACCATGTTCTGTGTCTCTCTCACCGCAGGAGCTCGCGGTCCCCCCAGGAGCAGATCATTTTGGCGCCGCCATCCCTGGCTAGGGTTGACATGGCAATGACTCAGCTCACCCAGGAGAACGCCGACTTCGCCACTCGGGATCGCTACCACCGCTCCTCCCTCGTGAGCCAGGAGCAGCTGATGCCTCTGCACTAGGAGCCGCACGGGAACCCTCCTTTCCAGAGCTGCCCTGGGCCCAGTGGACCCAAACCTCAGAACCCTCATGGAGCTGCTTCTCCCCAATAGGAAACTCCAAGGCCTGTCCCCCAACAGCTGCTTTGGACTGCATTGTGTTTTGGGAGCACCACGTCTCACCCAGGGAACAGTCGGGATGGTGGTGGCCTCTGCAGCATGGCATCCAGCCTGAAGAGCTCCACGGGGGACCTGTCAGGTGACACCAAGATGATTGGGTGTGGGGAACCAGAACAATTCTTACTGTGTTCTCAGGGCCACAATAAATGCTATTTTTATTGTATTATATTATTTACTTTTTGAATATGCAATACGCTCACATGGTTCCAAGCCCTAAAGTCTAATCGTATATAGAGTGAGATGTCACCTTCCTATCATCGAGTTCCATCTGCTCAGTTCCCACCCGGTGCACAGGTAACCACGGTTCTCACACATACTTCAGCATTGCTTTACAAAGTGAAATGTGGATTCTTATCACTCCCTTTTTATACACAAAGGTATCATATCGTACACATGTTCTGCACCTTACTTTTTCCCTTAACAGTCTATCTTGGAGACATTTCTACATCAATACTTACCCAGTTTCCTCATTGTTTTTCACTATATGGATAGCCATAATTTATTTTGCCAATTCCACAGCAATGGGCATTTTAATTCTTTCTGCTGTTATAGTGTTCTGCAGTAGATAATCTGGTACATATGTACAATCATAAAGTATATCTGTAGGATAAATCTCCAAAAGTAGAATCACAAGATCAAAGGGCTTTTATGATCTGTTATTGTTTAGTGAAGGTCTTTTTAATTAAAAAATTAGATTACTATGAATTGCCTAATGGCAGCTCCTGTTCTCAAAAGTATTTGTAGACCCTGACTCCCTGAACACCATTGCAGCTGTTTTTGTGGCGTGAATGGCAGTAGGGGACAGGACTCTGGGTTCTCCTATAAGGTCAGCACCTGGCCCAGGGTCAGGGTTTCGCTGCTGAGCCATGGAGGAGGGAAGGACTGTCAGGCCACCTCTGACTCTTCTAGAATAGAGCTTCTCAAAAATCAGTGTGCTGAGCATCACCTGGGACGCTTGTTCAAAGCACAGATGTCTATGCCTCATCCCAAGGCCTTTTAAAGTTTGGGGTGGAGTCGTGGGCTTGGTATCTTTAACAAGTGCCACAGGTTACACAATGCAGGCAGTCTTTGGGACCCACATTTTGAAGAACACTGATGTATTGGATGGAAGAGCTTAGAATGGACGAGGGCTGGGAAGGCCATGGTGAGGGGCCAGCTGGATCTTAACATTCTCTCCCGAAAGGCACGCTCTCCTTTATGACTACTGTTCACAAAATATAGCTTTGGTAAAGTATCAGATTTTTGAACATCATTAGAAACAATTTAAAGAAAGCAAACTCCAAGTCCTAATTACCCAGATTAGGTGGCTTAAAAATAACAGAAATTCATTCTGTCACAGCTCTCGAGGCTGGAGGTCTGATAGCATTCTCATTGTGCTGAAATCAAGGTGTCAGCAGAACTGAGCTCCCTCCAGGGGCCCTCTGGGGGGATTTGTCCTTGGCTCCTCCAGCTCCTGCTGGTTGCTGCCAGCATTCCTGAATTTGTGGCCCCACCACTCCAATCTTCACTGCCAACATCTTCAAATCTCTCTGATCCACCATCGCATGGCCTTCTCTGCATGTGAAGTCCACCTCTGTGCCTGTCATATAGGCATGCATGTGACAGCATGAAGGGCCACCCAGAGAATCCAGGCCAATCCCCATCTCAAGACCCTTAACCCCGCTTGCCCAGGCTTTGCCAGATGAGAAAAAATTCACAAGAGTCCAGAGAACAGGACATTGGGTGTCTTTTGGGACCATTTTCAGCCTACCACAGAAGCCTTTACTGAATCTTCTCTTTCCTTTTTTTAATTCTTCACAACAAGCTAAAAAAGCTACACCCCTGGAAAAGATAGTGCTGAGTTTGAACACCAGGAGAGTTGGAAAAAGATGGTACCAAGGTTGAAAACCATACGCAGCAGAAGATTCAAATATTCAGGAAGATCACCCTCCCAACATGATTAATTTTATGGAAAAGAATAAGAGAAGAATGGGCATGATAAAAAATTCAAACCTTATACTTAGTGTTGGCGATACCAAAGTGAACAGCTCACAGTCTAGTGTGTGGGGCAGATGCTAAACAGGCTGAACCTCTAATGTGGCCCAAGCATCTTGTACTTAACCCAAATTAGACTGTGTAAATAGTAATATTAGTCAGGTCTTGACCTGGGTTCCCCCAGAAAGCAGATGTTTACAAGGTACCACTTTGTTGGGGGAGGGCGTCCAGAGAAGCAGAGTGACAGAAAAGAGCAGCAAGGCAGGGAAGGTGGGTTAACGACCACGTGTGCAGTGGAATGCTGACTCTCTAATGACCCTTCTGAGAAGATGTAGGAATACCTGTCTCAAGGCCCTCTTCAGAGGTAGGAAGGGATCAGAATCTATCTACTGGTCCTGTTTCCCATAATCAAAGATCATCCCTAGCCAGGTGTGGTGGCGCACGCTTGTAATCTCAGTACTTGGGAGGCGGATACCGGAGGATCCAGGATTGTGGCCAGCCTCAGCTACTTAGTGAGGCCCTCTGCAACTTCGTGAGACCTGGTTTCAAAATAAAGTATAAAAAATAGGGCTGGGGGTGTAGCTCAGAGGTAGAATGCTCCTGGGTTCAATCCCCGGTACCGCAAAAAAAAAAAAAAATCATCCCTGAGTGGGCACCAGCCTCCCCCGCACTTGTGATTTGCATGTCTGTGAGCACCTAGCCCTTCTGGGGCAAGCCGAGACTGGCTGGAACCCACTCGGAATGGCTCGTCACGGTGGCGGCCGAGATGGAATAAGTGGCCTCAGCCCTGAGACAGGTGGGCAGACAGGTCCTGAGGCGGCACATCAAGAGGTGCCATATATAACCTGTGTATTGACCAAGGTCAGTAGTAAGTGCAGGTCATCAGAAAGATAGGCATGCATGTCACTGAAACGGGCAGGCAGGGGTTATGTATCTAAAGGATGCCTAAAAATGTCAGCAGCGTCTACATGGCATCAACACTTTTTAAGATAGCCAGAGGGGCAGACTCCTGGCCTAAAAGGTTCACCAAGAGCTTCAGAGTTGTAGATCTGAATGAATGAGAATTGTATCAGACCTTCTGGGACCATAAACATTTCCCTTCTGGCCAAGTTGTCTATTGATTGATCCATCCCCCTACCTAGCACCCACCAATCCACTCGGCCACTCACTGATGGGCCTATTCATCAATCCATCCACCTGCCCATCCACCCATCCATCAGTTCATCCATCCACAGTTGGAACAACTGTACCCATAACTTCACAGACAGGTGTCTGAAACCACCTCGCCTGAGTCAGGTTCATCTCACCAATCTCAGAGCTTTATTATGGAAAAATATGGTCACAGGCCATTCAGGTATAAATGAATTCACCAGCTGGCACCCTCAGACTTTTGGGGTGAGTACAGCCCAACCCCAGAGCATTCAGGCTGGGGACCAGAAAAGGGGTCATTTTCACAAATGTCTCTGGGAGTCGTGCTAACAAGCCCTCCAACATATACAACTGGGTGCATCCTGCACAAACCGTTAGAAGTCAATGTGGAGTTTGAGCTTTAGGCTTCCACATTCTTCCTTCTCTCCAGGTTTCTGACTGAGGAAGTATACTTAAGGATGAGAAAGAAGGTGGTAGTTTATGTATTAATGTTGGAAAGGGTTGAGAGCTTTTATTAGGGGGTGAGTAGAGAATGCAGCAGGGACCAGCAGGTTGAGGCCAGGCCCCTGGTGTCTAACATTCTTCCTCTTGAGTCCAAGAATCCACTTGCTCAAAGACCCTTGGATAAGGAGCTGGAACCAAGAGAGAAAAAGACCAGCCTCCCTCATCACCCAGTGACAGAGGGACAGAGATCATGTGGTGACCACACATCCATGATCTTTCAACTCAGGGCCCTCTCCACCAATGAATTTAGCGCAAGTTCTGACCAGATTGGCCTCCTCCTCCTCCTCCTTCTTTTTTTTTTTTTTGGTGTGTGTGTGATACTGGGGATTGAACCCATGGACACTCTACCTCTGAGCTATACCTCCAGCCCTTTTATTATTATTATTATTATTATTATTATTATTAATTATTATCATCATCATCATCATCATTAGTTTTGAAACGGGTTCACTCAGTTGCTGAGGGTCTTGCTAAATTTCTGAAGCTAGCTTAGAACCTGCAATCCTCCTGTCTCAGCCTCCCAAGTACTGGGATCACAGGCGTGCATCACCACGCCCCGCTGCCTCCTCCCTTTTAATAAGTAAATCTTCATAGTTCAGGCACAGGGAAAATCCAGCTCCAGATGTACCCTTTCCCTGATGCATGCATGGCTGTTTCTGCTCTCCTTGCTACGTTGGGGAGGGTGGAGGGTGGACTGGCAGGGGCTTCCCACTGCTGTGTTGAGACAAGTGGGGAAGAGGCTGAGGAGCCAGCCTGGACCTCTGGAGGAGCTGGGACTCGTCGGTCCTTTGATACTCTCAGACCCCCCTCCCCACACTGTCTGCCAAGCGCCAATGGGGCCAGTAGCTCATGGGAGGGGGTGGTGGGGTGGCGTGGAGACAGCTAGGAAAGGAATAGAACCCACGGTCCTGGTGTATTCCAATTGCTGTAACAAAGTGCCACAAATCCAGTGGCTTAAAACAATACAAATGTGTGTACTCTTATAGTTCTGGAGGTCAGATGTCCAAAATGGTCCTCACCAGGCCCAAATCAAGGCACCTCAGGGCTGCGCTGCTGCTGGAGGCTCCTAGGAAGGGTCAGTGGTCAGTGTCCTCACTTTTCCAGCTCCCAGAGGTGGCTGCATTCCTTGGTCATGGCCCGTCCATCTTCAAAGCCAGCAATCACATCCATGCCGACCTCTGCTTCTCCATCATGGCCCCTTCTCCCACTCTCCTGCCTCCCTTCCGCATTTAGGGATTAGATTAGGCCCATCTGGTGACTCAGCATAACCTCCCCATCTCCAAACCCTTCGCTAAATCACATCTGCACAGTCCCTTTTACCATGTTGGTTACATAGTCACAGGTTCTGGGGATTAAGACCTAGCCATCAGTTAGGCATGGTGCCGCACATCACGCCTATAATCCCAGTACTTGGGAGGCTGAGACAAGAGGATCACAGGATCAAGGCCAGCTTCAGCAAGGTAGTGAGACTCTCAACAACCTAGCGAGACCCTGTCTCAAACCCAAAACCAAAAAGGGTGGGAGTGGGGGTGTAGCTCGGAGGTAGAATGCCCATGGTTCAATCCCCAGTACTACAAACAAACAAACAAACAAACAAACAAAAAACAGTCATCTTTGAGGGGGATCATTCGACCTGCCGCATGTGACTTGGGGCTGAGTTGCGGGGGAGATAGTGGAGCTGCCCACAGGAAATGGCTGGAACATAAACCCAAAACATTCAGCCTACTGCCAAGCCACGTGCTGCCAGACACGGAGCGGAGGAGATGAGTGAGGAAGGAATCCACGAGACTTCTTGGAGGATGTGGGTTTGGAACCAGGTTGGTCAGAGGACATGGAAAGGCTTCTGAACTGGGTGAATCAGACAAACGAGCCAGAGAAAGCAGGCTTCCCTTCAGACTAGCAACTCTTCTTCCTCTTCCCTTTAGCTGGGATCACTGGAGAGGGAGGTCACTAGTGCAAATCCATGGAATTTGGGGAAGAAAATCTGCTTGGACCTTGGCTCTACCACTTACTAGTTCTGTGACGTTGGGCAGGCTTCTCGACCTCTCTGAGCCTAGATTTTCTTCTCTGTGAAATGAGAATTGTGATTCCTACCTGCCAGCACATGGAGCTGTGAGTACTAAATAAGACTTTTCTAAAAAAATTTTTGGAGAAGATAAAGATGAGGCTTTACTTATGGGTAAGTACTGGTCTCCAGTGAGTAACTCCATGTCACTTATGTGGTTGACACAGAAAGAGAGAAAAACAAAACAAAACAGGCAGTCTGCAGAGCTTCTTGGCATCTGCTAACCTGAAATTTCTGAGCAGAGCGGAGTCCTGCTGCTTCAGGAGGCAGAGATACATCTTGTGAGCCACAGACCTAGCGGGACACCTTCGCAAGCCAACGGCGGGAGTTCTGCAGTGCGTCCAAATCGGAGCAAGCTGCCCTCCCTGCCCCCAGCCCAGACCCATGCCTGTCAGAGTCATCTGGCCCTCTACCATTTTTGGCTCAGTCTTCTCCCTGCCCTGCCCTGCCCAGGGCCTTGGAATTTTTTCCTAAGAAAAAAAAATCCAACCCCTTTCTCTAGTTCTTTTGAACCAAGGACCACTCTAAAGCAAACAACGCACTCCTTGTAGAGTCTTGTTCCCTCTCCCTCTCCTTGCAATATCTGTCTCCTGGGACAAGAGGATCCGCTGGCTGCTTGTGCGTGCTGTGGTTTCTCTACACTATTTGCACTTCTCTGTAGGCAGGGGAATTGCAGAAATGAGTCGCTGAACACTGCTCAGCACCCCAGCACTTAGAGAGGTAGCAGGGCTCTAGGCTCCTTTGGGAAGGCTCACAGCAGAAATAGATGCTCAAGGCAGGAAATGGAGGCTTAAGCCCTGACCCTCGTTCAGATACTCTTCTTAAGAAGAAGGTCATATGCAGGTAAAAGAGCAGATGGCAAGAAAGACCCACTGTCATCAGGGGTCCCCAACTGGCTGTGCTCCCAGGAAGGCAGCCCACCTCGCAGTGTCGAGGCTGGCGCCGGCTCCCTGTTCCCTAGCTCTGATGGGGGACGGTGGATCTTTGCCATCATTCACCCAGGAGAGGGGGGCCACAGCCACCTTATAAAGAGGCAGAGTAGTTCTATAAGTGGGGTCTAAAATAACAGCCAGCCTGAGTTCCTGTTTTATTTTGTTGAGACACACACGCATGTCTGTGTGTGTGTACTTTTCTAAATGTTGCTGTTAAAGAAGGTGCCATTTAAAAAACTGGACTCATCAAATGTGAAGCCTGGCTTAAAATATGGGCCATGTGGTATACATCAGATTCACTTTGGGAAACCCTGAGAGTGGGTGGCATTCCAAAGGATTAGCAATCATCTCCCAGCAGCTGGCAGGAGGGCTTGTTGAGGGCTGATCTGTGAAATATGACATATACCATATGTGTTAAGAGGCTGAAGATGGAGGAAACAAGACTTGTTTCAAACACAAACCCAAACTGAAAGTCACAAGGACAGATGCTCTGAGTGGCAATGTCAATCTCTAACGGAGCTGCTTCTCACATGGGCAACTGCCTAACTCTGTGGGCCTGTATCAGTCCAGGTAGGCTTGCTGCTATAACAAGCATCCCCAAATCTCAGTGACTTGACACTATAGATTTATTTTTTGACCACATTACAGTCTGATACAAGTGAGAAAGGAGTGAGGAGCTTTGCCTACACTGACATTCAGGGACCTAGGTTTCTTCAATTTAGTAGCTAGAACACTTTCTCTGCCCTCAGAGTCTTCCTCTGAATTCTCAGCATCCAGCTGGCAGGTGAGAGAAGAGAGAGACACTTGGAGGATCCCAGGGAGGATTTAGAAGCCAGGGCTGAAAGGGTTCATGTCACCTCCTGCATTCAGTTGGACAGAGCTAGACACATAGTCTGACTGAAAGACAGACTGGGAAATACAGGCCAGCCAGGTACTCAGGAAGCGGAGGAACTGGATTTGGTGGACTCCTAGTCTGTCTTGCCACAGTGCCATGGATCAAGTTCCTCACTGATGGCAAATGAGTCTCCTGATCCACTCACAGTAAGTTTGTGCCTTCAGAGCTTGGTCTCTGCGGTGAATCCCACCCTGGATCCTATGACGCTGCTCTCTTGCTTGGAATTCCATGTTCAAAACTCTGGACACCTCTGAATATTCTAATGAGTGGTAAGTTATTATCCTTTGAGAGTTCTTTGAATTTCTGGAAGCACCAGAAATTGTTTAGAACCAAGTCTGGGAGTACAGGGCTCAGTCAAGCTAAATTGTCTTCTTTGGGTCAAAAATGAAGAGTAACCATAAAGTACACTGATTCCTGGGACAGATTTCAGAGCTGGGGTCCCAGCACAACACATCCCGAGGGTTGACAGTGTCACTGGGATAATTGTATAAAGCCTCCAGAGGTGCTGATTTTGAAGGACAGTATTTACTTAGATATATACATTTTGGTAAAGTGTGTGTTTGTGTGTGTGTGTGTGTGTGTGTGTGTGTGTGTGTGTGTGTGTAGTAAGTGTAGTTTTGGCTTATATGTATCAATTTATTGATGGTCTGTGTTGGCCTTTTTCTCCCAACCAATTGAAAGGCCTTCAGTAGTTGAGGTATATCTTTGGTAAGCAATCATCTCAATGTATAGTTTTAAGAATTCTCAATATGCAGCCAGGCGTGGTGGCACATGCCTGTAATCCCAGTACTTGGGAGGCTGAAAAAGGAGGATCGCAGGTTCGAGGACAGCCTCAGCAACTTCATGAAACTCTGTTTCAAACTAAAAAATAAAATTGGGCTGGGGGTGTAGTTCAAGGTAGAAGGCCCCTGGGTTCAATCCCCAGTATCACAAAAACTAAACTAAACTAAAAAGAACTCTCCATATGTCCTCCCAGCCCATCATAAATTCATTCAGTCGCTTATTCAGTAAGTACTTATTAATGTCTGTGTGTTCAAAGCTGTTACTCTTGGTTCAGAAACTGTGATACTAAATGACATGAATTGCTTCCCTCATAGCCTGAGGCTCAGTTTGTAGGTGCTAGAAGCTGAATGTTTTAGGACAAAGAAACAAGAATTGGATGAAGGCCTCTTGGATGGCCAGAAAGAAAGGAAATTGGGCTTGGAATAGGCTGTACTTGGGTGGTGCCACCAAAGCTTTCTGAGAAGAGTAATTATCCATTAAGGTTTCTTTTGGGCTGGAGAACACTGAACCAGCTCTTCTCTGGATTGATGTTTTATTTTTCTGGATAAACCCAGTGCCTTGGAAATCCTCATGTCTGCTTTAGAATTACTTAGGTTACCCCGAGAAGCCCAACTCAGAATATCTTTTCCTCCTGGGCAATGAGGAGGAATCATAAATGATAGGGACACATCCTGCTCTGTGGCTGCAGTTCCAGGAAGGAATTTGGGGGATCCTATTGCTCCGTCAGACACCTGCATGCAGAGGTGGAGTATATAAAGCCTTCTTGCTGAAAGTGTGGTCCTTCGTTCACTGATAGAAAAAAAATATCCCCCAGAATACTTGCTAAAATGCAGATCCTTGCTAAAATGCAGTAGCCTTTCCCAGACTACTAAATTGGATTTTCCCAGCTGGGACACATTTTTTGGAGGCACCAGGGATTGAACCCAGGGCCTCGCACATTCTAGACAAGAACTTTGTCACTGAGCCACATCCCTGGCCCCACTGGGACACATTTTTAAGCACCCCTCCCCCAAGTGATTCTCTAAAATGTGAGAGGCACAGGTGGAAAGGCTTCAGGTTGCCCTGAGTCTGAGACTAGCCATCACCATCAGCTCCAGGCTGTGGTGAGTGGCAGCAGTCCCAGCCTAGAGCCCGTGGACGACATGCTGGTGAGGCACCCTGGTCTACACTGGGGTCAGTTAACTTCACTGCAGCAAGGTACCTCCCCATGGGTCACTGATGAGCCATCAAGGCACTTCACACCCCTCTCCACGAAGAACAAGGGAGTTGGGCCACACCACCTTGGTGTGCATGTATGTGCAAAATTGTGTGTATTATGCACCTGTGGGGGCTATTGATCTATAGACCTAGGTATACACATTTGTTCTCCCTGCCATTGACTGGTAGGAACGGTCTGCTACCTTCCACCCTAGTCCCCAGCCCCTCCTTTCCTTCTAGTCCCACCTCTCAGGCTGCTAGGGCTCCATGCTCTACCTGGGCTCCCCGGTCCTGACTCCCATCTATAGCTCAGATCCTGCAATCCATGGTCAATCCTTAAAAGTTAAATAAGAAAATATTTATTGAGACTTATACTAGACACTCATATTTACTGTCTTATTTGATCCTCAGAACAACTCAATGAGGTCGGTGCTGTTATTTCTCCCATTTTATGGTTGAGGAAACTGAGGCTTAGGAAAGTTAAGTACAGTCATCCCTCATTATCTTGAAGGGGATTGGTTCCGGGATCCCCCAAGGATACCAAAATCCAAAGATGCACAAGTCCCTTATATAAAGAGGCATGGTGTTTGCATATAACCTACACATATCCTCCTGTATACTTTAAATCATCCTAGGTCACTTATAATACCTAATACAATGTAAATGTCATATAAATAGTTACACTGTGTCATTTAGGGAATAATGACAAGAAAAATAGTCTGCACATGTTTAGTACAATGTGTGTGTGTGTGTGTGTGTGTGTGTGTGTGTGTGTGTAGGTGTGTGTGTGTGTGTGTTTGTTACTGAGGACTGAACCCAGGAACATTCTCCCTCCATGATACACCCCCAGCCCTTTTTATTTATTTGTTTTATTTTTTGTTTTGAAACAAGTCTCTCTTGGTTGCTGAGAGTCTCCCTATGTTGCTCAGGCTGTCCTCGAACCTGCAATCCTCCTGTCTCAGCCTCCCAAGTACTGGAATTACAGGTGTGCATCACCATGCCCAACAATATGAATGTTTTGAACATATTTTTTATCTGCTATTGGTTGAATCTGCATGGAACCCATGGGGATGGAGAGCCGACTGAAATTTACTCAAGGTCCCATAGCTAGAGCTAGATTTGACCTCAGATCATTTATTGATCATCATTCAAGGTCTTCATGGAAGCCAGCCCAGGCCTTATTTTCTCTAAGTTCTCAACTTCTCCTCCTTCCCCCTCCTCTCCTGCCCCCACTCTCTAGAGCAGATGTTGGCAAACTGCAGCCCTATGAGCCAGAACAAGCACACGGCCTGTTTTTGTTTTAATTTATGTGAAACTCAAATAGCATAAAATTAACTATTTTAACCACTGCCTATTTTTGAAAGTACAGTTTTAGTGGAGCTCAGCACGCCCATTCATGTCTGCATCGTCTGTGACTGCTTCCTCACTATGATGGCAGAGTTCAGTAGTTGGTGTGACAGAGAGCACATGGCTCACAAAGCCTAAAATATTTACCATTTGGCCCTTTATGGAAAAAGTTTCCTGAGCCCTGCTTTAGAGGATTTTGATCTGTGCTCTTTAGAAAGGATCCAGGCCCCTGGGAATGAGTTTTCTCAGACATCTGTGTCTCTATTCCGCAGCGCCTGTACTCTCTGAATACAGACCCTTCCCTTTGTCTGAGGCCATGCCTTTTCTCTTCATGGGCCCAGTTCCTCAGCCCCTCCCCCACCTTCTCCTCCTTCCTTCTGGTTCCGCCCACACGCAAGTCAGTCCTGGCAAATACACACCTGCACCCCGTCTGCCAGGCGCAGCGCCTGTTGTCTTTCCTTTCCCTGCCAAATGCCTGGCATATAGACTCATACCTGAATATTCCAACTTTCTCTTCTTATATTTTCATTCTTCATCTTCCATAACCCAGCTTCCCCGCTCCAGCTAGCCCTCAGGTACATCTCCACCAGGATGTATTGGTGTTTCATGAGAACTGAGGAATCTACCCAGCATCCCCATCTTTGCTAATGCCATGTCACTCTGTTATCCTGCTGTCTCAGATTAGTCACTGTGGGGCCATCCTTGCCCCCCACCCCAATTGTTACAGCTCCTGCCCCCCTCTGGTCTCCCTACCTTCCTCTCCTTTTTCTAATCTGCCCTCTCTGCCTCATTTTCCACATGCTGAGAGCTAATAGAGTCCAGGTCCTTGATGTCTGCTGTGGCCACTCTTCCTAGCCCCCCTTCCCAGCACTCCCTGCGATGTGCTGAACACACCTTGTCCCTAAAGGGCTCAGCACCTGTATAGTACTCTTTCTTCCACTTAGAATGCTCTTTATTTTCTCTGCTTGGGAAACTCCTATACATCCTTTGGGAAAGTGTTCTAATGTCACTTCTCCAAGAAAGCTTTCCCCATCAAATCTCAATGTTTTTAGAGCGCTTGCTTCATACTTATGTAAAATACATTATACATATCTATGGCTCTGTCTTTTCTCCTAATCTACTGGCTCATCAAAGGTGGGGACTATATATCTTCCTCATTTTTGTATACCTACAGCCTAACACAGTGCCTGCAGGTACAGAGTAGGTGCTCAATAAGTGTTTCCTGAGGAACCCCTTTGATCATGTCCCACTGAACTGCTGAAAGCTGCATGGAGCCTCCATTTCCTCTGGCATTAAGTTAAGGCAGTGGTTTCAACCATGGCTGCACATTAGAACTACCTGGGGAGCTTTTAAAGAATACTGATGCCCAGGCCCCCAAGGCCAGGAATTCTGATTCAGTAGGTGGGTTCCAGGCATTGGCATTTTAGAAAAGCTCCCCCAGCGAGTCTACTGTCCAGCCAGGGCTGGAAACCACTGGTCTAAGGTCCAGTGTTCAAGGCTCTCATTCACCCTTCATCTCCTTGATAGGCTGTCAGGGGCTCTCCCTGAGAACACTCCTGCACACTGGCTCTTCCTTGGAGCCCTCTCCCACTGCAGATGCTTCTGGAATGGCCCTCTGTCATTCAGACCGCACTTCCCTCCCCATCAACAAAGGAGTGCCTGGGGAAAGGGACCCGGTAGCTTTGTGTCCCAGAGCACCAAGCACAGGGCTGTCAGTGCCAGTCACTCGAGGTCTCCCCTCATAGACACCATTGTGGCAAGGCCTGGGCAAACACCATGCTTCAGTATGAGCCTCAGAGCATGAGGTCTGTTTGGGTTGGATGGAGAGAAAGACCTTGGGTGGAGCTCGAGGTGGGAATCCAGCCTGTCTTCACCAGCATGGGACTACAGGATGTCCCTAAGCATCGAAGGACCCCACACTGCAGTTTGCTCTGGTGGTGGGCAGACACGTAGCCCTGGATCCAGTTCCAGCCTCTGGTCAGGTCCTCTCTCTGTGAGGGTGACAGTGTGAGGTAGTGGATGGGGCATTGGCTTGGTATCTGAGAACGAGTCCAGTCCTGGCCTTCTACATCTCCTCTATGGACATCCTCCCCTCAGGGGGCCTGGGCCTGCCCCTAAGCTCCCGTACAGCTCCATCAGTAGGGTTTTTTGTTGCTCATCTAGACCAGGAGCCCCACCCAGTATGAGCCAAGGGTCACTTGGAAGGGACAAAAGCTATGGGTTCCCACCTGCTCATGTGAAACATAGACCTTTGGAGATGGGACATTTTGAGACATTTCTCTTTTATTGCTCACATTGTGTTAGGGATTGGGGAAATTTTTTGTCTAATTAAAATGACAGGTTCATTTTATTATTTATTTATTCATTCATTTATTTATTTACTGTGGTACTGGGGATTGAACTCAGGGGCATTCTACCTCTGAGCTGCACCGCCAGCCCTTTGTATTTATTTATTTTTTGAAACAGGGTCTCTCTAGGTTGCTGAGAATCTCACTAAATTGCTGAGGCTGGCCTTGAACCTAAAACCCTCTTGTCTCAGCCTCCCAAGTACTGGGATTACAGGTGTGTGCCACCACATCTGCCTTAGGTTCAAAAATTTAAAACATAAATCAAGAACCTCACCATGTTGCTATTAATTTTTTTCATTAACAAGAGAAATAACAATACCTTTTTTTTGCACACTCTGTTTTTCAGCTTTTTCTCAGATCCATCATCATCTCATTTGATTGTCACAAGTAACCTGTGAAGTAATAGTAACTACCAGTAGCAGGTATTACTGTCCCTCTTTTGCAGATGAGAAAATGGAAACTCACTGAGGTTAACCAATTGGCCCAAAGTTGTAGAACTAGAAAATAGAGAAGCCAGATCGAAGACTCATGTTCCACCTCCTACTCAACAGCCCTTTTTTGAAAACCTCCCACTTGGCTGCCTCCATCTTTACAATTGGAAGTAGTTTTCTTTTTTAGTTTTCCACATTATAATAGTAAGGTATGCCATCAAAAGACATGTGCATGAATGTTAATAGCTGCATAGATATAATAGTTGCAAATGGAAACTACCCCAATGCCCATTAACAATAAAAGGATAGTAATTTGTGGGCTAGCCCTGCAAAGGCTACAAATTAGCAAGGAGGAGGAAGGGTCTGTAACCACATGCAACAACAAGAGTGAAGCTCACCGTCAGAATGGTGAGCAATAGAACGGAGACACAAAAGAGCCTACATTCCAGCGTCCTGGCTATACAATAAATACAAACCCAGTCATTTTGCATTTCATCAAAAAATGCAAATCTATACAGAAAGAAGTCAGAGTAGTGGTGACCTGTCTGGGGGAGAATGACTGGAAAGGGACCTGAGCAGCTTTCATTCTGAGATATTGCTAAACAGGTGTGTTCAGGGAGTGAAATTCATGGGGCTTAGCACGGCACATTTATGGTGCATTCACATGCTTTTTTCCAAAGACATCATTTTTGGGGGCGGGTACTGGGGCTTGAATCCAGGGGCATTCTACCTCTAGGCTATACCCCAGTCCTTCCTTCCTTCCCTTCCTATCTATCTATCTATCTATCTATCTATCATCTATCTATCATCTATCTATCTATCTATTTATGGTACTGGGTATTGAACCAGGGGAATCCTACCTCTGAGCTACACCCCCAGCCCTATTTTATTTTTATTTTGAAACAGGGTCTCACAAGGTTGATGAGAGTCTCACGACTTGCTGAGGCTGTCCTGTGATCCTCCTGTCTCAGCCTCCCAAGTACTGGGATTACAGACATGTGCCACCACACCTGGCTTTATTTTTTATTTTTAGACAGGATCTTGCTAAGTTGCTGAGGGTCTTGCTAAGTTGCCAAGGTTGGCCTTGGACCTGTGATCCTCCTGTCCTAGCTTCCCAAGTACTGGGATTACAGGCGTGCACCACCACGCCTGGCTAGGACATCATGTTTTAATGCAAAGTTTTAAATAGTTACACATGGTCTAGTAAGAAATTCAGACAATATAGAAAAGCACAAATCTTCAACCAATTTTAAAAATTAAAACCAGAGACTATGAGAGTATGTTCCACAAAGCTAGGAAAAATGAATTTAATTCTATGTCAACAGTCAATTAAGGAGAAGAGCCAGAAAAGGCAAGGAGGAAAAAAAATGGGGACTGAGATAATTGAAAGGAAGGCATAAATGAGGGAAGGAGACTGATGGAGAGGTGGAGGAGTGGACGGGCCCGGCGGGGGCGGGGGGGTCTTAGTGTCTCAGAGTGCGGCATGGAGAAAAGCAGAAGTCCAGAGAACCAGAAACCAGCCCACAGCCCAGGCACCTGCGAACAGAAAGTGACACCGAAAATGTACCAGCATAGGAGTCCAGCGGGACGTAGGGAAGATGCAGACCTCCGGACTCACAGAGCGGGTCAGATGGAGAGGAGTAGCAAGGGGAAGGGCAGGTGGGGCGAGAGGGAGGCTGAGCACTGTACCTGACTGTGAGCCTGAACTAGGTGGACGGAGGAAGGTGTCACTGCTTTTTGAAAGTCAGGGGAGCCAAGCACAGTGGCGCGTGCCTGGAATCCCAGTACTTGGGAGGCTAAGACAGGAGGATGGCAGGTTCGAGGCTAGCTTGAGCAATTTAGCGAGACCCTGTTTCAAAAAAAAAAAATACAAAGAGTTGGGGGTATAGCTCAGAGGTAGAATGCTCCTGGGTTCAATCCCCAGTACAGACAAAGCAAAACAAAAACCCACTTCAAGGGAGCTTTGCAGTCCTTGGAGACATTGCATTTCCAGAGGCCTGGCCTTGCAAAGCGCTCAGCAACTTTCTGCTGACTGATCAGTTAGATGAAAACATGGCCGCACACTCAAGTTCCTCTGCCCACAGTGGGAATTTGACCTCAGGGCTCTCGGCTCCATCCCCGGGGCCCCAGCCATTTGCTAGGGTCCTGGCATCCCAGGAATTTCCCTGTCTGCTCTGGGGAGGATGTTTCACGCTGGAAGATTTCACAAAATAAGAGTGCTTTATCAAAATCCTGTTGCACCGGAGAATGTTCCCGGTTCCTTGACGTTTACAGTGTGTAACCGATTTTATCGGAGGAATGTTGTTTGGAATGGAATGGTCCTCTCTGATGGGCAGACAAGAAACGGAAGGTCATTTGGGGACCCACCCCAAGCGGTATAAGCTGGAGCTCAGGGCTGTTGTACATGAGGCTTGGGAACCTAGCCAAGCCATGAGCAGCCCTTCCTCCCTGGAGAAGGTCCCAGCCAGTTTCCAGAGGGATCTCAGTGTTTACATTCTCACCTTGGCCTCACAGGGCAGCCGCCTCCAGGAGCCTAGCACCAGCGGGCTCCCCAGGCCTGGGCCCCATCAAGCAGCACAACTCCACTCCGACAAGAAGAGACCATTTCTGACAGTTCAGAAAGGGACAATAAGGCAGGTTTATGCCTTTAGTTCTTTGCTCAAAACCCCAAGGCCCTCTGCTTCCTGGAGCTCTGAGCAAGACAACAGAGATGTAGTGTGTGTTCCACGGGGCTGGAATTCTGTCTCGCAGCTTCTCTGGGCAAAGGTGTGGGGTGGGATGCAGAGATGGAGACTGAGATGTCAGGAGTCTGCGTCCTGGTGGGAGGGAGAACTCCCTGCAGTGGACAGGGCTCAGGTGCTGCGCTCCAGCTATTGGAACAGGTGGAGGAACCGTTGAGGCTGCCTGGCGCTCTCTTTGACTGGTTTTCCACAGTGTCTGTGGGCTCCTCACAGAGCTGGGCATTCTCTGTCAGGTCCCTATCACTACTTCTAAGTTTCTTCCTTGTAGTGGATAGAATCATATCCCCCCAAAAGATATGTTCAAGTTCTCACTCCCTGATATCTGCAAATGTGATCTTCTTTGAAAATAGGGTGTTTGCAGATATGATCAAGTTAAAATGAGATCATACTGGCTTACAGTGGGTCCTGAATCCACTGGCTGGGTGCTTATAGAAAGCCATGTGAAGACATGGACATATACAGAGGGAAGGTGCCCATGATGGAGACAATGTCTACGTGCCAAAGAACACGGAGGATTGCCGGCCCCACCAGAAGCGAGGGGGAGGCAAGGAAAGGTTCTCTTCAAGAGCTTTCAGAGAGGGCATGGCTCAGTGACCCCCTGATTTTAGAATTCTGGCCTCCAGAACTGTGAGAGGGTAGATTTCTGCTGTAAGCTGCCAAGTTTATGGCACCTTATTACAGAAGCTCTAGGAAACTAACACATTCATGTTCCTCAAAATTTCCAGCCCCTCAGGCCCTGCCCCCTCAGTAGCTTCACGCTCAGTAAACTGCCTCGTCTCCTGATTTACAAAGAAAACCGAAGGCCTAGGACAGAAATCCAGACCCTAGCGGCACCTTGCTCTCCTCTTTCCACTGTCTCAAGGCCCGGCCCTAAACTGGGGTCACTGGCTCCATTCCTCCTGCCTCTCAGAAAGGGTACCCTGTCACCATTTTCTACTTTCTTAGACCTGTGAATTTCTCCCTCCTGAGTAGAACTTTTTTCTCTTTCTTCTTTCTTTCTTTCTTTCTTTCTTTCTTTCTTTCTTTCTTTCTTTCTCTCTCTCTCTCTCTCTCTCTCTCTCTCTCTCTCTCTCTCCCTTCCTTCCTTCCTTCTTTCCTTCCTTCCTTCCTTCCTTCCTTCCTTCCTTCTTT